>CAJNDV010030916.1:34800-53223 GCA_905221635.1 Symbiodinium sp. CCMP2456 | reverse complement strand
GTGAAAGAGCACCTAGCAGTCCAAGCTCTTTCTGCCCAAGACGATTTCCGGAGCACCTCTGAGGCTCCCAAGGGCGCCTCAAGAGTCGAAGCTCGCACGACGGCAAGCACCAGTTCCGCCTTCATGCTGGCGCCCCGGAGCCCCCCCCCCCAACACCCGCAATGGTATACACCGTGCCTGCGGAATGGAACGGCTGTAGTTCCCATGGTTGGGTGTTTGAGGCCTTCGCTCTACTTGGTGTGCGTGGTATGGCTCGGGTGGAGGGGGGGAACCATTGCAGGAAACATGAAAATCCACAGCGCACAACGAATGCGCTTTTGACGCGTTCACAGCAATCGCAACCGGTACTATGGTGAAAAATGGTGGGAAGGGGGCCCTAGGAAGTGTGGTGGGTGCAAAGTCCAGATTACCCCGACTAGTGACTAGAGCACGAAGTCCATCCAAAACACCCCAAATTACGCAGGGCACCGTGACGGGAGCACGATTCAGCAAGGTCGAAAGCACCAAAGCATCAGACTTGACACTGAATTCGGTGTCGGGGCGGGCAGGGCCCGAGCGGGACTGTGGAAAGAACGTGCGTGATGTTGGTCAAAAATATTCACCGGCGGGAGTTGAGGAGCTGCAGGATGCGCTTCGCGAAGTCACCAAGCAAACCTAAGAACCCTATAGGCGTGGAAAGCCAAACAGGTTTGCCAAAATGAAGGCCAAACACCACAAAAGTAATCATGTCTGCACACGTCTTCGTTGTACTTTCCGGAAACACAGCGTAGCGCGGCACAACAACTGGACCAACTGCACATGTGTTCTTTGTATGAGCCACGCGAGGCGCAGTTGAAATATGGAAGAACCAGGCACCTCGTCCAGAGCGAACGCGCACCATAGCGAAGGGCGTCTTCGCTTTATGAGCAACTCGGGAGTATTCCACCAGCTTATCTACCAAACAACCAGAAACGCTGCTACTCCAACGGACTCCAACCTGCAGACTGGGAAACACAAGATGTGCTCCGGATTGCAACAGTTGAATTTGTACCATTTAAAGCAACAGCCATGAATGCAGCAAATGACAACATATCTGGGTCCTTATTGGATACACTTGTACCGTTTTGTTATAAGAAAACCCAATAAGACTTAAAAATGATCATTTTTATAGCAAAACAGGGAACCAGTTGCGGGAGCGGATAGCAAAAATGAGCCTCTGCCAGGGGATGCTCTGTCGGAAGCGGACTTCAATCGGTGTTCTGAAGCAGGATGGAGGATAGGCAAGGCAAGAGATCAAAGAATCGCTGCCTGAGGTGTTTTACCGCGAGTGGCAGCTTCAGTCTTTAGGATTCCAACGCTTTGCTGCAAGCAGCGGGTGTGCTGGACCTCCTTTTGAGAGAAGCCAGCTTCTGCACAAGATTGCCTAAATCCTTTAAGCGCCCTCCTGCGGACGGTGCGCTACTCATAGCCCGCAGTGATGTGTCTCTTGCGGAAGCGGAAGATAATGCTCTGCTTGAGCGATTTCCAAGCTATCGTCGCTTGAAATCACTTCTTGTTCGGGCATCCAGCGTGTGATGCCTCGCTTGACCATCACTGTCGTCCGCAGTGGTCTACACCATTCTTCTACACGGTTCCCACAACTCAGCTTGTATCTTGCCTGTCGACACAAGTGCTAGAATAAAGGTTCAGCCGAAAAACCGTTCGACAACAACTGCCGTAGCTGCAGTGATGCGTCGAGCATGAATCGGTGTGCAAGACGAGCGTGGCCCGGACACTTGCTTTGTTGAGGCGATATGCTTCAGATGGCATTTTCGTGTCCATTCTCTCTCGGCCGCACATAGACCGAACCGCCCCGCAACATGATGCGGCGCGGCTGATTTTCGAGAGGGTGTAGCTAAGAAATCACCTGGATGGAGTGTCGGTTTTCAGCCGGCCTCCAATCTAGGACCACCTTCGCTGAAAGAGTTTCGCGCAGCTGCCAAGTTTGTGACAGTGAGGGAGGAAGGAAGGGGTAAAGAGCGAGAGCGAGACGGTGAGGTCATGATGATGTGGACATCTCCAGGCTTGTGCTGTGAATTTGGTTTGAAGGTTTCGCCAGTTTCTCACGCGTGCATGCTTGAATAACTGTTGATGTGCTTCAGAGCAGTCAGCTTCGGTATGAGGCCGGGGCAGTCAGCCGAGTGAGGAATGACAACACCGGAGTGTGCCGAGGCAGTGCCGATAAATTCAAGGAATTTTGCTTTGGGCATGATGTCCAGCTTGAGGCTGCGTTTGTTGCCTTGTTTGAAGCTGTCCGAGCCGTCAGAGTCGCATCCAGTCATTGAAGGACGCAGATGCACCATAGCCGCTTAGCCCACGATAGCCGACGATCCCCCGACAAGTGTGCCTCTACTGTACTGTAGAGTGTCCGTGCTTGCGATGCGGATGAACTATAACTCAAGCAAGACTTCTGCTCAAAGAGAGCCTGGCGTTCCGGCGTGTCACATTCGCAAAGGGGTACTGGTTTGTCGTTCTCGTAGCCCGGCTCACCCGTCATGTTGTTCCGAGATTGGCTTTGGTCACAGGAAGTTTGACGCCCTTTACTGTACAGTTTCATGGTCATTCGTTGCCTAATTACCCATGGTTGCAAATCTTCCCCCCAGAGTGTGTGCAAGCGTGCTAGCATAATGGTGCTGCTATTGTGCTAACATGCAGCGTAAGAACGGTGAGCTGCCCACGAGAAGACGGCGACAGTATTTCGCCCAGGATTGTTGGAATACCAACGAAAGTCACCTTTAATCTTTCTCATGACTTTGCAACCGCACGTGGCCTCAGCATGAATCCCAGAGCCCGATTGCTCACGCAGACTTCAGGAAAGGCTTGAAACATGCCCTGGCGGTATGTCGGCCGCTCGATGCTGTCGGTGGGAGGAGCCTGTCCAGAAACGGCATTGCAAGGCGGGTCGTTTAGCTTGCTTCTCAGCCAGCTTTCATCAAGCAATACTCAACTCGCCTAAGTCTACGGATCTCGGATTTTCAGGTGGTGGGCAGCCGAAGCAGGACTGCCCAATACCGCCGGTCGATGGGATCTGTGGGTTTCTGTGGGTTTGCCATTCCTGTTTCAGTTCCTTGTCTTGGCAGCACAACTGGGACGGGGACTGGGACTGTCAGGAGCACGTGCACGCCTCCACGGCACGGACCTGAGAAGTTCCGGCCAGTTTCAAGGAAGCAGTGCCGGTCCTCCTCAGCTGCGCTGACACATTGTCACGGCATTCATCGCGATGTCGAGGTACAGACTACGACGAAGACCGTCGTCTCTGTTCCGAGGCCTGGCTCGAAAGCACGATTTGCCTGCTCCATGACCGTCCTCATCCTCGTCTAGTATGGCTTTGCAGTTGTTGAAGAGAAGGATAGAAGGATGCTAGCTGCTAGCCACCGCGAAACGGAGACCAATCACTCCTCGAAGTTTGGCCCAGTGCGCTCTTGTCATGAAGGCCGCGTAAGGCTTAAGTGTCAGCGACGCAGACAACGATTGGGATTTCTGGAATTGCTTGAATTACGAGACTCGCGTACGGCCCGCCAGGAGCAGGGGTTTTGCTGAAATTAGCTGAATGGCAACAGACGCCCAAGTCCCTGGGCTTGTTAAGCCGGTTCCATTTATCAAACTTTGGCAAGGCAAAATCGGAGAATATAGCGGGCTTTTTCGAATGGAGGCAACTCGAGTAAGTCTTGCTGATGCTTGTTGGGTCTTGTGTGCAAGGCTTTGCGCAGACCATGATGCGGGGTTGTGGCGCAGAAATATTGGCGAACCAATTTATCTCACAGGCTCGGGCTTGAGGCGTGCGGCGTGCTGAAATCGGACGGACGGATTTGTGCCTCCATTGACAAGTGTCGGCGGCATTCTGACGTGCTTGTCAAGCAACCGTGCCGTCTTCCAGGTATGTTAGATCTTTTTTGCCAGGTCGTGTCTTCTGCTGGCATTCGCCGGGGCAGTGAAATTGTGGTGAAAAAGTCGGCTACGAAGTCCGTGGCGGTGGTTTTGCTTGTGGGATGCCGGTTGGTAAGGGATTGAATGAAATACACAGGAAAATGTGACTTGTTAATAAACGTTCGGTAAACAATTTCGAACCTTTCATGCTAGAATCATCTGCTCATGGAGATTGCATGTGTCGGGCTACGGAGTGAGCTCAATGTGTTGAGGTAATTTGAAAGTTTCGAGCGTAGGTTTGGGCTCCAGTTTGCGGGTCTTGTGAGGTTATCGGTTAGCGGCTGTTGATTGCAACCATTATTGGAGCGATTCCGATTCGGAATTTGAGGGCGACTTGGGCAGGTTGGAGGCTCGAAGTCACACAGTACAGGCACTCACAGCAATGTCGGGGCCCATGTCTTCGAACCCGTTTTTCATCAGCGTGGACATGTTCATTTCATGTGCATACCTACAGACAGCAACGGCCGTGGACGGTGTCTTGGCAGCCGCTACGTGCCGGGGAAGATTCGTTTTTTGTTTTGTAGTCTCTCTGGGCGTTGACAGGGTGAGCCGATTCTTCTTACAGAATACCTTCGATGGGGAGAGAGCTGTTCAGCAGTGCATATTCCTTGTTTCGTAGGTTTTGTTCTTGCATCACACCCAGAAGACACCGGCAGTCTAAGTCGAATACCCTCCGGGTCCAAACGACTTCAACAAGCATAGCATCTGGTTTAACAGTCCGTTTGCAACTCGCAAAAAGGCAGCATACCTCAGCACGGGAGGGTTGGGCAAGCAGGGTTTTCTTGCAATGCCCGATGCCTGTCATGATGCCTGCCCACGCACTCTAGATCGCCGTGCGGAGCAAGAGCAGGCCGCGGAGATACACTGAGACACACACACACACAGCGGGTATCTTGATCGGAACTTCTAGGCTTCTCAGCTTCTCAGCTACCAGTTTATCAGAGATAGCCTCGACCGGCTCAAGCCGGTACGTAAAGACCACCCCCAAACTCAGGACCACTCCAAGCCTGGACTCCCAGACGTTCGCCTCAAGGCATTACCACACTGACAACATATGATGACGACAGTCATAGCAAAAGCTCTTTACGTAAATGATGATGCCTTTAGTCCGAGCCCGAGCGCCGTGATGAGCAACTTCAGCGAAGATGCCGGAACCGGTGCCGCTTCGGTGCCTTGCCGCGGCCCTTCAGGGGAGCTGTGTTGGAGAATCGAAACTAAAGATATTGGTACTGGTATTGCAAGAGCAGTGTGACTGGGTACCGCGAGTGTAGAGCGATATCAACAGTAGCTACGAGTCATGCTAATGGGAGCAGTTGTGCCGTGAGCGATTTGTTCAGCTTGCCAGTCTGTCATTGAGGATCATGAAGCTTGTCTTTGTGTCGACAGCAGCTGCACATCACCGATTTGCTACTTGCACCAGTGGCTTGAGGTTCCTGCCGAAATAGTCGAACTCTTCGCGGGAGAAGATGGTGTGGCCGCCGAGCACTCAATGTGCTACCTCTACGCTCTGATGAATTACATGCACGCATCACCACAGGCTGGGCGCATAGCGGAAGTGTGGGACACTCAGGAGATGTTCGAACGCCCTCGATTCCCGTTGATCGCTTCACGCAAAATACATCTTCACGCGAGCATCGCCCCGACACCGACAAAAATCCTTTTGCCAGGTCTGGGGCCGACATTTCGGTGTCCGATGCAAGCTGCTCAGGGCGTCTCAGGTTGCCATTCAACAGGCGGGATTCGTGGTGTCATGGGTGGTTCGTGTCAGGACGACACCACCCCGGCATCTCTGACGGACCGGATTGTCACCATCCATGGTGCGCAGCAGGTGCAGCAGGTGCGTGCACGAGCCTCTAGTAAGTCTGTCGCAAACATGACGGCGCAGGCGGCTTGCCGGCTGATCGTAGAGCGCTTCTACGAAGAGCAAAAGGCGACCTCTGACGAAGACCTTGGTGTCTTCATTCTGCTGGTGCCCACGGCCCATGCCGTGGCCATGGGTGAGGATGGCATCTTGCACGCAACTCCAGCAGAGGCTTTCTCTCATATACACGGATACCTTCGAATGCTCCGATGCACTGAGTGGCCGAGCAAGACTGCGATGTGTTGATGCTTACCTTCGGCGGCTGCGTATGGACACGTTCGTTTCGGTTAAGGCACGCTGAACAAAGTCATGGCGCTCTCAGGCGCGGAGCTTTCCGTCCAGGCGCAACTCCGCATGTTCTGTGCATGAAGTGCGCAAAGGTGATGCCCAAACTCAAGAGACTGAAACACCTGAAGAAGCCTAGGTCTAGCTGAGCGTGACTAAACTTAGTACGTGAATGATGGGTGGCATATCAGCTCGCAGGATGCTTCCATCACTGGAACCGAAGACCGGCCAGTTCGAATTGTTGCCCTGTCTCGCTTGGAGATTCTTGATCCCTTGGCCCTTTGCCTTGACGGCATGGTGACTCGCTTTGATGCTGAACCGCACTCACTAGCCATCAGCACGTTCTGATATCGGAAGTCCCAACGGTACACGGAACCTCCCATGCCAGGTGGGCACCCTTGAAGCGACGGTGGCAGCTGCCTCCCGGCTGCGTGCCTGCGTGCAGGCTGACTTTTGCGCCGGAGGAGGGTTCTTCGACGTTCTCTGGAGGGGATGCTTTCACTGGAGATTCTGCTATGTTCTGGTTTTGTCTGGCCCAAGCCAGGTCTTGGCTTGGAGGGCAGAGCAAGGAAGCAGCGACGCAGCTCCTGAAAACGAGGACAGAGAGCATGGGGCTGGGACGCGTGCAGCTTGGGCTCTCTGCAGGAGGGCGAGGTCGTGGCGGATGCGGATGCACCCAGAGTTCAGGAAGCCCCAGGCCTTGAGAGACAACCCGATGAGCAGCCGGCTGAAGAGCCAGTGGCCGTGGCAGAATGCGCAGAATCCGAGCAGGGTGCGGATATGGTTGAGCCAGT
This sequence comes from Symbiodinium sp. CCMP2456, assembly GCA_905221635.1. Taxonomy (NCBI): domain Eukaryota; class Dinophyceae; order Suessiales; family Symbiodiniaceae; genus Symbiodinium; species Symbiodinium sp. CCMP2456. Next base: position 46,338 of record CAJNDV010030916.1, on the reverse strand, counting down.
GGAGCCGGAGCAGAGACAGCCCGACCCAGAGCTACCTTCAGGGCCTGCTGTAGGGGAGGAGTCGCAGGAGCTCGACGAGCCCGAGGATCTAAAGGAGAAGGGAGGAGAGGCGGAGACGGCGGAGGCGGCAGAGGCGCGCCGGTGCGCTGTCGTTCTGTAGGTTGCACGTCATTCTTGCTTGCATCTGCATGGAAAGTGCGGAGTGCTGGCGGTCTGCTGAAATGTCAGTAGCATGCATGACGTGTTCTAGCATGGACGTTGCTCCACGTGTCCGGGCAAAGAGGCGATGGAGCCTGCTGAAGAGCAGCAGGGTGCTGAGTTTGAACAAAGTATCCCAAAATCGACCGCACGAAGCACAAGTATAACCACTAGTCATGCCCTTACACATGCCGCCACGTGGTGGCGCAAAAGTTTGTCCTAAAATTGTGAGGTTGCTTCTCACCGCACATCAGGACAAACACAAGGCGCACCAGGATGGCACGGGAATCTCACCTGTCACATCTGTAACCTGTGGATACCTGTGGCGTGTTGCGATGACTCCATTGGCGACAAACTGTCGCTTCCCATGATGAATCTTGCCGGCAACCCCAAGTCCGACACCTGCAATCCCAAGGAGGACATTGAACTCAAGTTCCTTTGAGCGCACACCCGAGGCTTGCTCCCGACCTGGCCGAGCCGGAAGAGGCAGACGAGGCCATGGAGGCCGGACCGGGACAGTTGGGGTCTCCGATTACGAACAGGTGTTTTTGTAGAAAGGACAGTGTTGGAGCCAAAGGCCGCTAAGACGTCATAAAACCAGCGCGAGATTGCAAGGCCTAGTAGCACTTTATTGTTTATCGTGGTTGAGCATGGACACAACAATATTTGCAATGATGTGAATCGCACGGATTCCGTGGAATGCATGTGCACAGTCCGAAATTATGAATCGTACCTTCGTACATAAAGATGGAGGAATGTAACAGCATGGACTAGACTCTGACTAGACTCTTGTAGAGTGCGCCCCTAAGCCGAGGTCTCGCCCAGACGCGATGCCTCCAGCAGGGCTGTCGAGGAGAAGCGACAGTGCTTCAGAAGCTTCAGAAGGCTCTGGGTTGAGGGTGAGGCACTACGACTACGAGTATAGCGCGCAGAAGCCTCCCTGTACCGTCTGTGTAAAAACCAGTCTTGACGCAGGAGATCTCTTCGCCGGAGCCTGCAGCTGGGTCCAACCTTCACTCTCCGCATCGGAGGAACTAGCAGCTTGAAGCTGGGCCTATGTCAGTGGATGGACCCCCTATGCATTTCTGCACCTGCAGGAGCACAGCGACAGTGTGCAGGTGGCGCTGCCTCGTTTAATCCTCACGTCCAGATCCAAAAGATCCGAACCGTTTGAAGGTCAGCCGTTGGGAAACCGGGCACTGACCGATCAGGTGCTTAGCCCCGAGCAATGCTGTCGACCTGTTGATTGGTGCTGCCCACAGCTTTCTTTTCCCTTGAGTTTCTCCATGTCTCTTGCCGTGTACGACGGTCTAACACAATTGAAGAGTGTCGCACTGACCGAGGCTTCGACGGCGAGGGTGCTGCGGAGGTTCTGCAAAAGACCGGGGCGCAGATCTCCGTCTTGGATGAAGAGGTTCGGTGGCTCCTACGGCTGTGTAGCAACACTGCGCAGAGACCATGAGCAACCTCCATACACGATCTGGTAGCATATGCTCCAGCCTAACTTCTGATGGTTGCTGTTCTCCAGAAGCGTCCCCCAACGAAATAGAAGCGTCCCCTAACGAAATGGAATCGAATCTTGTACTGATCAGCTCCTGTGTCGTAGTAGAGCAATGTGCAGTACCGCCTCAGAACCCCGGCTAGTTAGAACCGGTACCACCCTGTTGAAATGACAGGCAATTTTAGCGACGGTAGACACTAAACCCCTGACCTTGAAACAAGACCCACAACCTCTGAAGGCTGCGTGTCGAAACCTTGTAACCCTAAACCGGAACCTAAACACCCAAAGCACCAAGACGGGATCAAGACCGTCGGATGACGCATTGACAGCCAGAAAGCTGCAGGACGTCCCGGAGTCCCTCAGCGACCAAATCGTGGTCATTGAGGGTGACTTGCAGGGGCAGGCCTTGGGATCTGAACTGTTGAGGCTTACACTGACCTGCACGCCGACACATGTATGACGCTTATGATGTGACATGTGATGTGATGTAATTTGATGAATGTGGTGTGATGTGATGTGATAGACTGGAATGCAATGGAGTGCAATGTAGTGGAATGGAATGTAAGTATGGATGCATTTGCAAAAAGCTCGATGTTCAACACCTGATCACAAGTTTCCAGGTGCTGGCGTGCCGGTGCGTGGTGGAGACTCTCTTCCAGGTGACAAGTGGAGACGAGGGATCTCATTTCCCTGAGGAAGGTTGCTCAAGTGATTTGTCGGCTTCACAACGCGGCGTTCGAGTCATCAACATGTCTCTGCCATTTTTCCTACAAGCACGTTAGATTATGGTGAGGGTCCAGGCTGCACCGACAGTTGCTAAGACTCCAGGCTTAGGCCACATGTTATGACGCCCTGCTGGTCACAATCTGTGTTAGACGCCGATAGATGCGGGAAATCACGCACACTCCTCGAAAAGTGTGGATTGTAGCCCAGCAATCAAGTTGCCCAGTGACAGCCGCAGGTTCAGGGACTCAGCGACAAAGAGCAAGGTCTTTTTGTCATGTTGGTCCCAGCATCGCGCTACGACGCTGTGGCCGAGAAGGCCTCCATTACGCTGCAGCTCCGATTCCCATCAGCGAAGCTATCATGGTTTTGATTTGTGAGTACTTCTTAGGGGCCAGGAAGGATCCGATCCTTTGCACCCAAGACAAACTCGTTTGCATACGACAGATCTGGACAAAAACATCAAGCAACTAGTGTTCTTAACTACAGTCATCCCGCTTGCAATGGTCTTGAGAACACCTTGCTAGCATTGATGATGGAGCAAGCTGAAAAACACTTCGGTGCTTGAACCCTGAAAGCCAGTGAACTCACCCTCAGACCGAGATAGAGTTGGCCCTAGGTATGTAGAAGCCTTAACGCACCGCTGGAAAACAAACCTAAAGAAAGGAGGGTCTTATGAGCCATAGTGTTTCATTGGGACACATCAGGATACTAGAATTACTAGATTGCTGTGCAGGGTTTGTGCAAGATTCCGAATATCAAAGATTGTTGGTAATGGCGGTGGGCGTGACTGAATCCCTCAAGGAATGCTCTTGTTATGCTTGTGCTGGCGACTGCGAGATGTCGCTGGTCTGTCTGGCCATCCAATTCGGTAGTAGTGGCATCTTTTGGCCCTGCATCGGTAAACTTCGAGGGTTTCCGGCAGCCAGAGCCTGCAGGCGTCGGCGCTCAGTGAGCAAACCGGAGCTGACCTCATCCTTGAGGCGCGGTCGGGGCGATGTTACACTCTTCTGCTTTCGGGCCAATTCCTGACCTCCGAGCTGCTTTTGGAACAATTCTGGAAGTCCGCAAATCCCAGTAACCAAGATGCATGATGAGGACATGGGGCAGAGGTTGCCTAAGCATCGAGCTTTTCAGTCATGAGACGGCCTGCGGTCATCCCCGGCAGGACGAGATTGAAGGTCTGGAGGAGTGCAGCGCAGTGCCTGCTCAAAAGTTCCATTCCGACTCCTTAGTGTGGATTGTGGATTCAATTCGGAGCTCAGAGTGTAACACCACTGGAGCAGCCCCCGATTTCCATGTTTCGACCGTCAGTATGGCATATGCGGGAAGAGAAAACACCTGGAGCGGACTTGGAAACATGTGGCCGGTTCCGTTGTCGCCCGATTGGCCCATGGCTTCTCCCCGAAACTGTGGCTTGGGAACATAATGTGGAACGGTTGAGGAACAACTTGCGATCCGTGAAACGCCCTTGAGCCCAACATGTCGAGACAACGATAGGAGGGTAGCCGATTCTTAGACAGGTCAGGCAGGTGTGCTTGGATAGTCCGGAAGAGCTAAAGTTGACGTCGCTCGACTTGACAACCTGACAACCTTAGTCATCGACTGCGGGAATCTAAAATTTACATGGAAGCGCTGGGTGCTGTCTTTTTCATAGATTGCATGGGAGGACCATCCGCTGCAGATCGTGGGTCCAGTCCTGGAGTCGTGCCGGCGTTTTTCTCCACGCCTGTGTGTCTCTCTTGTTCTGTGCAGTTGCGCGTGACAATGCCAAATCCCAAATCCCACAGCGTGGTGCCAAAAGGCTCGAAAAGTGAACTGACAGCCTGAACCCACCCATGTGCAGAGCTGGCTTTGTGGCTCAAGCTTGCGACAACAAGTCGTGCAGCATCTTAGTCATGCAAGGTTGCGGCATTCCGATGTGGAGGACCAGAACTGTCAGAACTTTCCTGGAGTTTGACGATGACACAGAGAAGTCTGAGAACAGCTCCCGGCGAAGTTCATCCGCACCCCCAAGAGAGAGGATGGACCATGCGGAACCGGCACTTCACAAGGAAGCAAAGCCTTAAGTTATTTTTTCGGCCGCTTGCTTGTTTGGGTCTGGTTTAGTTTCCACCTCGGACTTGACAGTCTTGGAGTTTTACTTGCTTTTGTGGTTTCCGAGTCTGAGCGCATAGATTCAGGAGGAGCAGCCCGCTGTGCAGGAGGCGGAGGAAACCTCCACCCTGAATCCAGATGCCACCTCCACCCTGAATCCGGATGCCACCTCCACCCTGAATCCGGATGCCCCGGAGTACGTGTACATGGGCATCAGTGGCGAAGGCCAATTCGGGGCACAGTCCAACGACTACTTGCCGTTTCCGGAATACACTGTGCAGGAGAAGGGTTGTTCATGACCCCACCTGCTGCTGCGCTTGAATCGAGGTTACACAACTAGGAAGCCACGAAGGTTCATGACGCTGAGTTGGATCCTGGCGACGTGTTTTCGGACTGGGCTTCTGTCGCTTCCGTTTTCTATTGCTGTCCCCCGGCAGGCCAGCAACTTGCAAAGACAACAACTACGACTACAACTAAAGCAACTACAGCGACATAAGCAGCAGCAACAACGACGACCACCACCACAATAACAACAGCAGCAGCAGCAACAACAACAACAACAACAACATCGTTACCATCAGCGACCACCACGGCGACCACAACAACGACAGCGAAAACGGCGACGACGACGACGGTGACGACGGTGACGACGACGACGACAACAACAACAGCAGCAACAACAACAGCAACAACAACAACGACTACTACTATTACTGCTACTACTATTACTACTACTACTACTACTACTACTACTACCACTACCACTACTACTACTACTACTACTACTACTACTACTACTACTACGGCCACGACGACGACCGCGACTAAAAGATAAGCCGAAGTTGGTGACACTTCTGCTTACCACAACCGGGACGACGACTACTGCTACTACTTGCAGTAAGAGTAATGTGTACTGTGTACTACTGCTACCGATTATGGTCCTCATACAGCAGCGAGATGTTTCACAGCGTCTGAGGTTTGAGTAGCAGTTCTGCCACCAGCATCCCAAACAGGTGCAGCAGCAGCAGCAGCAGCAGATTGCCATAATTCTCTTTCAGGTTCCGTGTTTTATCATAACGCGATCGTGCGAAAACTTGAGCATTATGGGTCAAGATATAATTGCCGGAAGGCAATCGCCAAGTATGTGAGGAGACGTAACGAAGCCGATTTAGGCAAGACCAACAATAACAATGACAATGATGAGGATCACGACGGCTTGGATAACGAGACGCATGTTCTGATGATGTTGATATGATGATGCTGCTGCTAACGACTCACGCTGCTTATTATGTAGCACTTGAGCTACATACATAACGTAATTCTCTTGCTGCTCCTTGTATTGCTCAGGAAGTCGCCTGCTAAAGAGCTTGAGTTGCGATGTAGAGCTTGGAGTTTGGTGATTAATATCGGATACAGTGCAGGGTTTAATGTTTGAGAGTCATTGGCACAAGGTCTTGTGACTATCTTCTGACTAAATTGGCAGAGTCCCTGCCAGCGATGCAACCGATATGTTGAAGGCGACAAGCCCCAAATCCTAAACCTCGCAGGCCTCAGGCAGGCAAAACAGCAGCCGCTGCTTTCGCACGCGGGACAGAACCGCGGAAGCGGCTTCACCTGCAGATACGGTTTAGGGTTTAGGGTTTAGGGTTCAGGGTTTAGGGTTTAGGGTTTAGGGTCTAGGGTGTTGGGAAGACGAGGAGCAAGGGTACAACGGCACAAGTGATACGAGTAGTTGTCCAGAAATAGCAATAGCAATAACAGAATACAACAATGATGTTAACAATGAGAATGACAGTGCTTGTAATAGAAGTGATAATACCACTATATTGCGAAGACTAGTAAACTAAACTAATGGTCACACTAAAAACAGTAATCATCATAAAATTATTAACAATAGTGATAATAATGCAATAACAATCATGATGACAATAACAATAATTATGTAATACCAATAGTCACTGCAATAGAAACACGATCAATACAATCAATATAGTAAAAACAATCAAGATAATCATACCATTTAATAGTAATAACGGTAGTGGACCCTTACTTCTGGAAAAGACTTTTGGCACCAAAGCCACCAACGTCATGCTGCTTCTCCGCACCATCGCCAGCATGACTCTCATCCGTGTCATCGTTTTCACTATCGTATCGAATCATTTTCAAGGCTCAAGATATCAGTCCATCTCTCGTCATCACATGCGTCTGTTGCCATGGTTTGAGCACCTCTACTGGTACAACGACTAGCACCGGTGTTACTATTACTCCTCTTCCTCCTACCACCACCACCACCACCACAAGCACCAGCAGCAGCAGCAGCAGCACACCACAATAAGCACGACCCCACGCAGACGTGAGGTGAGGACGACTTCCCGGCCTGGAGAATGCTGCTGGCAGTCAATTTTATTTGCTGGTTGCTAGCAGCATCAGCATTGTTGTCATGAAGTGGCAGTAGTGGCATTATGCTGTGCAAAGGGGCCTAACATGTTCCCGAGCCTCGAAGCAGATTTGGCATTCGCCCTCCTGCATGACACAAACTGCGGCATGTGTTGCTAGCCTGTGGTGGACTAAGGCTTGGGAGGAAAGGCCCGAGTCAACACACCTCGATCAGGATCTTGAACAGTTGTTGTCTGTTTCAAGCGCTCCAGGGCACCAAGAGATGGCAAGTCCGGCCTGCTCTGTCTGCTTTGCCAAGCAGGTGTTCTGCCCGAAGCACGACAGCGGTGAACCTGTCTCCTGTCATTCAACGGAATCAACAGACGGCAGCCACAAAAGGGAAAGAAGATCAGCTATCATATCTTGAAACCCTAAACCCTAAACCCTAAACCCTTAACCCTAAACCCTAAACCTGGACATGCTCCTGCAGGTCGCTGGAAGTCTCTGCATGTTGCGTGAGCATGAACCTCAGGAAGCTGCTTGGTACAGTGGCTGCTTTTGCTGGTCTTCCCCTGTTCTATAAGGGTCGCTCTCAACCTGAAGTAACCCCTAAACCCTAGACCGCCCAAAGCCCTAAACCCTAAACCCTAGACCGCCCAAAGCCCCTGGGCCTCTAGGGACCGGGTTTAGGGTTTCGGGTTTAGGGTGGTGGTCTTTGCAGGAACTTCCTTAAAATCAGAACCCGCAAGATCGATGCCAAAGCCAACTCAGCCGAGCAACTCTGCGTTCGCTTCTCTGGTTGCTGTTGGCAATGCCGAGAGCAGACGCAAGAACGGACACGACTTTTGGCACACATGCTTGCTTGGTGTGGAAAGGTGTCTGTCATTTGACCGGAGAGTCGGGTCTGTGGCAACAGCAGAGCTAGCAATGGCTGCAGGTAGTAATGGGGCACAACAGTAACTAACGGTCGGGATGGAAGGACTAGTAGCCAGTACAGTTTCGAGCAAACGCTGCCCGAGAGAGCTCGATCCGACATGCAGCAGCACAGCGGCCACGAGCTACAAAGGGGGTACTGCTCCAAGAAAGACTATCTGGATGGACGGAGGGTAGCTCTAACATCGCTGTCTGAAGATGCTACGACGAAATCGACCCATCTGCTCTCCACGGACTCCCTAAAGCCGAAGCTCAAGCCATTTTTCAGGAAGGCGCCAGGCTGAAAGGGCTGCCCTCCGTTCGTTAGCAGGGCGTGACATCTGTCAGCGAGGTCCATGAATTCACGTGCACCGCTAAGCCTACAAGCAACACTTCGGGAGACGTGGCGAGCCTACTACGCAAAGCTGTCAACAACGACCGTGCGTAAACTGCCATAAACAAAACCCTTCTGAAACCCTGCAATGCAGATCCCTCCTAAACCCTAAACCCTAAACTCTAAAAAACCCTAAACCCTAAACTCTAATAAACCCTAAACCCTAAACTCGAATGCAAAAAGCGGCTCCGGGCCACTAAGCTCTTGATTCCAAGCCTGCGAGCTTCGCCTTCAGCTCGGCCAGCTCCCTGAAAAGGGAAGTCTCTTTAGGGAGGCCATGGGAGGCCATGGGGGAGCCTTGGGGCCTCTAAGAGGGCTTTGGGGCTTTATGGGCTTGGGGTGTAGAGTTTCGGTTTAGGACTTTATGGGCTTTTGGCCTCGCTCTCGGCGTTCGAGTTGCTTCCAAACTAGCGAAGCCTGCGTCTGGCAACTTCTTGGCCCTTTGCCTCTCTGCTGCCTCCCGGCGCTCGCGCTCCAGCATCAGCTCTAAGTCGAGCACCGTCGAGCGAACCGCCTCAGAGGGAGGTCTCACGGCTGCAGGGAACAGGGCACCGGAAACCTCCCAGCCAGACCCTCCGGCCTGAGAGCCGCAGGAAGACGTCTTGCAGCTCCTTAGGCATGGCTTAGGCATGGCACGGGGACGCCACGATCCGCCACGGACATCGCACAAAACCCAGAGAAAAAGAGAGTGCCGCCGAGCGGCAGGCAGGAAAGGGAGACCGCAGAGGCTGAGCCAAGTCGGCTCCTGTGGCCATCGGTGCTCTGAGTGCTCCTCCGACTTCGGGGACCGTGCCCGGATGCCAGCGACGGCTCAGATGCGCATCTGAGACTCCACATCTTTGCATCAGGGCGTGATGCTGCGACGGATAGCTGGGAAGGCGTCGGTCGCAACTCGAGGACCTTCTCGGAGAGTTTGGGAGTGCTTTTTCTCGGTCGGCATCCTGGAGTGCAAGGCAGAGCCCGAAGACAAATTGCTGCCTTCGCACATGAGACTTGAAGTATCTCGAATCGCATGGCCCGGGTCCTGGACGTCCCACCTTGTAGACTGCCGCTGGGCCTCCGACTTCCCCGGAGCCTGTGGGCTGTTCATGGCTTCTGCATCACAAACTTGAACTTGTGGGTTGGGGCTTGGGAGGCTCAAGAACTTCTGCACCCGTGAAGGCTTGTGGAGGCTCGGTCTCTGGCAAATGCAAGTTGTTGCTCAACTCGCGACATTAGGTGAGCCGCGACTCTCAAACACTGGAGGCTACTAACCCACAACCGCAAACTGCGAAGATTGGGGAAAAAACAAAAAGCTGTCCAATTCCACAATGCTCATGTCTGTCTTCCAATCGGACCCGAGCAACAAGGCTTCCGCAGTGGGTAAGACAATGAAAGCCTGGGCGCCAATTTAAGACTAGGGTCTTGGGCTGAGGGCTCTTCTTTGAACTCCACATGTATTGGTCCAAAAACTTGAGTCTCGGAATTATGAAGTGTGGTAGATTGAAGCGTTTGAGGCCTGACGTGAGGGGGCTGAAAGCGTCCGAGAATAGTGGGCCGTTACGGTGTGGTCTCCGTGTTGTGACGGCTAAGAGGCATCAGCACTTCGGAAGATGAAGGAAACCCCATAGCACGGAACTAAACATCGGATTTCAGGGTTTCGGACTGTCACACGAGAAAGAGCACACGCCATGTACGCCATCTCCAGTTGAGGAGCATCCTTCAAGGCTCTCCAGCAGCTGGCGCTCGATTCAACATGAGCACAGCATCTGCAACATGCAGCACATGCTACGGTGGACGATTGCTGCCCGTTCTGCCAAGAACCGTCAAAGAGATTACAGGTTTTTTTCTAACGACGTGACACCTTGTCTGCCCGGAATTACTGCACGGCATGTTCTGCAAGTTCTGCTGTCGACTGCTGGGGTACCTCGTTGATGCATGTGCGAGTGTTGCACCAGTACACATCTGTGCCCGCAGAAGGCAAAGGCATGGAGCTGCATCGACAAATGGAGAAACGCTGTGACGCTGCGATCCGAATCCGAGTAAAAAATTTGCAGCAAAAGCTGTCGACATTCTGGCAATGCCGTGTTGGTGTCAAGATTCGTTTGGCCAGATGGGTGGTGGGTCAGCGCATCCATGTGCAATTCATTTTTCCGCAAACCACTCGTCTCTGGCGTGTGCTGGACCAAGCGCCAACAGCAAGCACGACCTGGCGCTTGGGCCGGGTTTCGTGCTTGGGCTAATTTGGTTGGCGCCTTCGTTTCTGATTTCGATGCCGCATTTTAGCTGCAGCTCAATTCGAATGATGCTTCAAAGCATCGAAGCTTCGGGGCAAACCCTCAGGGGCGCTTGTCTTCAAGACCATGAACACCTGTGCAGCCTATGCAGTACTGATATAGCAACCTGCCTGGCAGCCAGCGTGTAATGAGGAACGCTGGGCATGCACAGCATGCAGACCCTGAAGCAACTAGCCTCCACTGAACCACACCCCACAAACAAAAGAAGAAAAAAACAAAGAGCGAACGCCCTATCCCGAACAACTAGGGCACGAAACCCTGAAGCCGATACTTATAACTCTTTTAAAAACCCTTGCTCCAAAAAAACACATCTACAAGGCCCACAGCCGACCCTGTACACGGAGAATTTGGAAAATTACCGTCAGATCAGAATGCCTAAGACCCTAAGACAAACCATCCCTTGTCAATTGTAACCCTGAAACAATACAACACCCTTAACCCTGAAACCCTTACGCGCTCATGAAGCAGTCTCCTCTGCGGGAGTGCCCGATTTCCAGCCGGCCTGGTCAGGGTTTAGGGTTTTGCATTCTATACTTATGCTTTTATTCATGTTGATATTCATATTTCGATTCATTCCTAAATTCTTTATTCCACTGGGCCTGCGACTGCTATTCCTACTGCTACTGCTATTGATACCTACTTCTCCTCCTCCTGCTACCCCTACCCCTACCACTACCACTACCACTACCACTACCACTACCACTACCACTACCACTACCACTACCACTTCCACTACCACTACCATTACCACTACCACTACCACTACCACTACCACTACCACTACCACTACCACTACCACTACCACTACCACTACAACAACAACTACTACTACAACTACAACTACAACTACAACTCTACAACTACAACTACAACTACAACTACAACTACAACTACAACTACAACTACAACTACAACTACAACTACAACTACTACTATTTCTTCTTCTACTACTACTACTACTGCTACTACTGCTACTACTACTACTACTACTACTACTACTAGCCACCCCCCCTACCAACTACACTTGCTCCATCCGGGCTGGACAGTGGCAGCTTCTAGGC
>CAJNDV010030916.1:4451-19873 GCA_905221635.1 Symbiodinium sp. CCMP2456 | reverse complement strand
TTTGGTTTTAGGGCTTTGGGGTTTCGGGGTTTCCGGCTATACACTAGGGTTGGAATATGGGAGGTGTGCCCGGAAGGACCTCCCAGCGTTCTAGGGTGCGATTTTCGGGGTTTGTGGGTGGGTTTGAGGTTGTTAGGCTTTTGGGATTTCGGCTTCAGGTTTCGGATTTGGGGTTTTGAGGTTCCGCGTTTAGTGCGCATGTAGGAGTTTGAGATAATACCAGGGGCACCTTGGGATTACAGTAGATTGCAATTCCGGCTTGAGGTCTAGTTTCGAATCCTGATTGCTTTTCGCGTTTGCATGTACCTGCCGTCGGTGTCTGTGTTTACATGTTGCTATTTTTGTATCGTTCCGGTCCCGGCGCAAAGAACGCCGCTGCCACAAGCAGAGTAAGCGGTGCAAGTCAAGTGTACAACGCAGAGCCAACAACCAGCAAGCATATAGAATCGCACATACCAGTACAACGAATGACTTCTGAGCTGTATTTCCTGCATATGCTGTTGAGAAGGTTTATGGGGTAGAATACCCTATGATGTGGCATGCCACACACTGATGCTGCATAACGTGGCACGGGCAAAATAATCAACTGGCGTCCTGATGCGACAGTACACATATGTAGTATAGAGGACAACTTGCATATACAATGTGTTGTTTGTACTCGCTGTAGTGTGAAACACTGTTAATGTCGAAGAGAATGCTGCATCAGACAATAATGAAGCGCGACTTTCTGGTATTTATCAAATGGTGCTGTTATTTGTGTTGATGTACCATCAGGAAATATCCGATGTCACTATCTGCGAACCTTTCGGGCGACAAATTTGGTAGAATAGTACCGTATGGTGCTATGTAATTCGCTCTTTTTTCGGCCGTTGATCAGTTTACTTAATTAAATGGTAGCTAAAGGTGCACTTGCATTGCTGTTCAGGCTTCTGTCCAGATTGGCTTTCCTGACAATTATGCTTACATGTACGGCAAGTCTAGATTTGGAAATGTTATGAGGGTTATGTCGTGGTGTATGTAGTCGATTTTCTTCGTCATACACTAAACTTATCGGTGTGTTCAGTTGTGAACGGCTACTTGAAGATGCTCTATATTCTCTATGTGCCATGATACACAAACGCCTTATGATCATGCAACCTACACTGCAGAACGGTGACGCAGCAGCAGCAGCAGCAGCAGCAGTGGAAACGAAATTTATGTTTCTACCAGTAACAACACCAGCAAAAATCACGGTACAAGGGAAAGTAGAAGTGAAAGGGGGAAAAAGCGAAAACCGCGCAGTCCCGTGCAGCATCAGGCAGCCCAGCCTAGCAGGTCCTTCTCGTTGTTTTCTGATAGGTTGAGGGATGGTGGGGTTTTCTACCGAAGCCCGAGCTCTCCATATCCCACCATGAGAGCAGGGCGCGGCAAGGGCGGCCAGAAGCAGACGCTCTCGGAGGTCCGGCTCATGGGGATCCGCAGTTCCCAGGACTGAGAAATCCATTCGAGCCGTGCTTGAGAAGATTGAGAATTAGTTGTATGATAGGCATGTTTTGTTAAGGGTTGCTTTTCACATTTGGATGAGGATACTTTGTCAGAGTTTCGAGAGTAGGGTTTAGTGAGGACGCGGGGAGGTGGGGGGGGGGCTGTATGGATCGACAAAGTGAGCGTGGACTCTAAGCTCTGAATATAGATAAAGTGTGGTGACCGGTCGGCCCAGTCGATTTCCATTATTTTCTGACATTGTCTGCCTGGCACCCAGGTCCTCAAGACGCACAAAAAGGCAGAAGAGGCCATCGTCAAGCTGCCCTTCCGGCCTGTTATCTTAGGTACCTCCAGAAGAGGAGAACTCGAAAAAGTTCACTGCCAGGATGCGTAGCCAAGGCTCCGCTGCGGTGAGTCCGCAGGAGCTTAGGGTGTGCGGCTCAGCTCCAGGTCTAGACTCTTAGAGACTGTCTTCATTGCGCCGCTTGTGTGGGAAAGGTTAGGGTCTTGCGGTGATTGTGCACTGGTAGACAAAACACAAAAGATTGGCAATGTAAAACGGCGGTATGTGCCTCATCCCGACTGACGAGCGTTCACATGGTGGGAACGGTGAGGCGATGAGCGAGCAGCAGAGCTGCATCTACCATTTTCACCTGGACTACCTCAACTTCTGTGGGCCTGCGTCAGGCGCAAGGGTTCAGGACTTGACTCGCAGCAGGGATTAGGTAGGATTCCGACACGGTAGCTGCAGGCTGCAGGTATTCCCGGTTCCCGGGAGCCCGAAACGGTGCCGTGTCACGGATTTTTTGCTCAAACCTGCATTTTTGGGCAGAAGCAGATCCAGAGGTCTTGGGGTTTGTAGGTTTTAGGGTTTAGGGTTGAGCGGCCCTGTGATCCGATACGTGGTGCTCTGAAGATCCGATTAGTCGGTCTACCGTTCGGACACGATTCCGACACGACAGGTTTCCGATGGAGTGCTGGGAATGTGTTGTCTCAGCCCAGACTGCGGAATGCTCCCTTCGAGGTGGTGCCGTCTTCTCGCAACAGAGTGATGAACAGAATTGGGATAGTCTGCGAGAGCCTCAGACTGAGCAGAGCTGGTGGTACTGTGTTAGTTTGTGTATAGTTTACCGATCGGGTACTTGGACATCTCCATCCGAATCCAGAGCAGTCATAGCATATCTGCTCTTCAAGCTGGCCGAGCATGTTGATGCGGCTGCCTTCGGGATTTCTTCTATTTGTGGCAGCTTTGCTGGCAGCCAGGGCCAAAGCGCTGAAAAAACACTTCGAGAAGGATTTTGGATCTGGCCGGGACCTCTGTCAAAGCAAGATTTGCAGCTGCGGTTTCTAAGATCTCGACACAATCGGCTTTTAAATCGAAGTCGCAAGAGCAAGTGTGATGCCAGCAAGAGTTTCAGCACATATCAGCCCCTTTAGAATGTGGGTCGTAGATCCTAAAGTACCGAGGTGCACCCGTAATGGGAGAACGATGGATTTGCAGGGAGACGCCTTTCAGTGGCTTGTTGTGGGGCTCGGTGGGTGGCTGCATCAAGACTGGGGAGGTGATGATGCACGGGCGAGGCTTGGGCACCGGAATCGGGATTCAACCCTCAGCTCTGAAGCCGGTCAAGGCCTCGTGTACTGTGACACATGGGCATGGTGGGAACGATTAATTCCCGAAGCAAAAAGATTGTACACAATTTGTCGCCACGCGACCATCAAAGCCTCAACTCTTCAACATTTCCTGCCACCTAGCTGCTACACTGGGACGGCCTCTAGCGCTGAAGCCTAAAACTAAACCGTGAACCGAAACTCAGGTCCAAGCCAACAGAAGTCCCAGCCGCAGCGGCCGAACAACACGTGCTTGCCTCAGCTCTGTAGTTGATGGAGGCCCGCCATCGAGGTTCAGTATGTCGGTACGTGACATGTCCCAGACATCGCATGGATCATGATGCGGTAGGGGGATACTCATTTTATTGCAGGCTGTTCTTGGATTATTGTTGCTCTTTGCGTCTGTTTGTTGAGGCTCGCTGATTTCATCACGGTGGACACCAAGCAGAATTCAAAGAAAAATGCAAAGGCAGCCGCTCTGCAAGCACTCTGATCTTCAAGCTTGACCCATCTGTTTCTGACCACTGACACCTCCAGCACGGAAGACCCCTTACATGCTGAGCTGTTCTTCCTGGATGCCGGCCAGGTGCAGCCTACAGCAGCCAAGGCTCCACCAAGCACAGAGACTTCAGTTGCTCTGGGGGTTCTTCAAGGTGCCAGGAGCTACTGAAGCTAAGCGCAGAAAAGCCTGAAAACAGGCCGTGCGTGGCGGCGCCGGACGAGGCGGCCGAGGCGCGGGCGCAAAGGCGAAGGAGGTGGAGAGCCAGAGGCTCAGCGTCGGCTCAGCGTCGTAGCAGCCGGCAACGGTACGAGGAATGGGCATACCTAGGACCTAGCCTACGGAGAATCACACGGGAACTGCCAGCGGATCCGTGCTGGCAGCAACGGCAGAAGCAATGGCATGGACAGCCCCACCAATAAGAGTAGTAGTCACACCATCAACATGGAGATTGTTGTGCGACAATGCTGTTAGCTATAATATTGAAGAGCGATAGGGTATTCCGATTTGGATCTATATCTCCGAAAGCTATGCATGACTGCCGCACCACTGCAAAGCTCCTGAATCCCCTGCGTACACGGCTTGCCTTCACCGAACTATCTCAAGTCAAACATCACGTGAGACGCAAGTAGGATGCGTTGCGACACCGGAATGCCGTTGAGTCTCGCAGGTGTCGAAGGGATCAGGGACATACACTGTCTTCCTCTGGCCCCTCCCCGACCATGTCTAAGGCACAGCTGCGGAGTCGGGAGCTCAGTTGGTTGACAGTTGACAGACCTACCAACCACAATGATGGGTGTCACGCCGCACGATCTTGGAATTCTTCCCGAATCTTTCAGACGGTAGATGGCAAAGGCTGCAGTCGTTTTGCATGCTGTTCGGGAGGGGTTGGGGACCCTGCCACAAGCCTCCAACCAGAAGTGCAGATCCATGTCAACCTCGCCTGCCAGGGATGACGACCCTTCAGCTGGGTTGCAGTGGACATGCCCAAGGCACTCCGCTGCCGAACCAGGGGTTCAGGGAGAGTGTCTTCGGTTTGGACCCAGGGATACCCAGGGGACCATCTTGTTTTGTGGGTTGCCAGTGCGGTCTGGAATTTTTCAGATTGGGCTTGTGCAGTTCGGAGCTCAACCTCTTCCCAATCCGATCTCCACTGTAGGCCTAGACGGAAGAGACTTGATCACCCGCTTGCTTCATGCTTTCACCTGGATAGCAGGGTAAAGCATAGTAAAGTGGCCTCCTGCGACCAACGGTGCAGAGGTTCAAACTGCAGTACGGAAAAGAGTGGACTTAGCGGGGTGCTGGGTCCCAACAGGACAGGATGAGACGTGGTATGCAGTAAGCAATCGATTTCTCGTAGGAGGACCTGCGAGCTCCGTGGGAGAAAAGCTGGTGCCAAACGACCATCCTGATCCTGATCCATTTGCAGCCACTTTGAGCATGTCGAGCGCAATGCCGCGCCTCCTGCCAGGTGCACACTCAAGAATGATAACCATTTGCAGGAGTGTGTTTGCCTCAGTGACGTCTGCACACATGATTCTGGCGCCTGTGCTTTCCGGGCGATGAAGCAGCTGCTTGGGGTGGTGAGGGGCTTCTCCAGCAGAAACCTCGAAACCTCTGACAAAAGGTGCGGCCTGCGGGACAAGCAAAAGCGTTGCATCGCTTTGGGCCCGGAGCTTGGCTGCTCCAAAAGGGTTCGGGTCTGGGGCCCTATGTTCTCAGGTTGCGGGCCGAGGATTCATCTGGGATTGAGGGGAAGTGTGTGTTGGATTCAAGGGTGATTGGGGTGAACTGCAAAGTCGCAGGGGTCTTTCAGTCTCATGCAGTGCGCCCACGCATGATCGTCGCCGGGATGGCAAGTCCGATTGCGCACACTGTTGGAGAGCCGCAAGAAAGAGATTCTGTAGAAGCAGCCGTCCAGGCGGAGTTTCCGCCGCTTGGAACCTAGCCGCAAGCCCAGCGCCGATCTGTAGCACTCTGCCACCGATTGGCCCCTTAAGCCGGCAGTCGCTGAGGATGCAGAAAGAAAAAATCTCCTCCCTCGCAGTGGGCACCTCAGAGTCTCAGAGTTCTGGGCCAACCTCGGGTTGAAGGCACCAGGATCATCAGGCCCACCGGGTTGAACAACGAACATCGCGTTTCTAAGATGACACTCACACAAGCTTTTTTGGCAGCGAGAGCTACAAAATGCCAGGTTCAAACTGTTAAAGCCCGTCGGGAACAGTCTTTTTCTCGGAGCCCGTCGTTCCGGTGCCAGTCATTAGTCGTCTTTTTGCTACTTCTTCCTCCACATCGTTCCAAGTGCCAAATCTTCGACCAGCCTACAGTAATCATGCTGAATAACATCAGATTTCCTCCCCAAGCCGTAAGCCCAAACACGGGGCACTGGCTCTTCAGCTGCAGGCCGCAGACAAAGCCCGCACAGATCCCCCACCGCCGCAGCTAGAGCGTCAGTGCACAAGAAGCTCTTCAGCTTCATCACCCACCTGGAGCTTGCGCATCCGTTTCGAGCCCTCTTTCAGGAGCCTTTGACCTTCGTTTTCGTTCGGTCTCCTTTGCTCGAATCATGTCTTGACACAAGCGTTGATGGACTGCTACAGCGGGCCTGCACGAGCTGTGCGCTGCCAACCTGGCTGTCCGACTATCCGGGCATATCCGGGCATAGCAGCATAGCGGCGTGGCTGTTCTTCCGGTCCAGAGGTCCACTCGCTAGCTCAGCCTTCTGCCGCTCCGTACTGTATGTCTGCGTGGCTTTCAACACGCTCGCTAAACCGTAGTCCAAGCTGGACCGTCACACTGTGAAGCCGCTTGCAGCTCCGTAGTTCTCCAAAACGCAGCTTGGCGAGAATCTGAATGCCCAGAGAACCCAATACTCCTTAATCAAGGAATATACCGTAAATCACAATATTAAGGCCCCTATAATTTAAGGTATATTCCTTAATTAAGGTGTATTGGGGGCTCTGGGAACCTCCTTTCGCTCCCAACCGCCACTCGCCGCTCCCTGGTGCAGCGGGCCAGCGCACACTAACAGGAGGTGTACGTAAGTGTAGCAGTTGTTGCACGTAGAAAAAAGGAAAAGTCGCAAACTCCTCACAGAAGCTTTTCTGGAGTAAGCTATTCCTTCGGGCATCGGGCTTCTCATGAAGGACCCAGCAATGCCCACACTCCCCCACTTCGCATGATTAGACCATATACTGCAAGCCAAGCCCTGGAAATCCTCCACAAAATATGAACTATTCTCAACATGCATGTCTGTTTCTGTAGGCGTGTGCCTGCTTGCACATGCAACAGATTCGAGTTGTACAGACCACGTAACATGAATGTGCGAGTGATGGGCGTAAGGAAGTATGCATGGACTGATTCACTTCTGCGGCAGCATGGTATAAAAGCTTACGTAGCAGGGTGTGGCTTGTCAACGGCTTAAGCATATGTTACTCTAAAGGATGCCATGTGTATTCCCGTACTCCCAGCTCAAAGCACCCTGTACTGAGGACCTCTCGCCGGCACTGCTGAAGCTGTCTGCAAGACGCACCCTCGAAGGCCAGTTGTGGCCAGTTGTATCCCAAGCGCCAAAGTCCAATTGCGAGTACCTGAGGTGCTTCGGACGGGCCTCGCAGGCCTAGCAGCAGTCTGTCTTGCTGATGCCGGCGGTCCGGCTCTGTTTTGTAGATTCATCCCCTCGGTGGCCGCTCCGTCATGCTAAGTTCAGTCAAGTTTAGACCAGAAGCCTCTCTCTAGTATGTTCGAGTGTAAGTGTCCTTCACTGCAGCCTTCACACACCCTTGGAAGCGCCACCAAGCCGCCCCAATGTCAATAGGGGGCCAGTGCTCACGTGTGCGTTAGGTGATGATTTTCTCTTTCTGTAGTTCGGTGCACACTGGGCTTGGCCCCAGCAGTCTCACTATCTTATGGGTCGTTGCCGAGACTTGGTCCTGCTCCCGAGCTTGCCATCACAGTGACGGGCCGGAGCCCTCACCGAAAGGCCCCAACTCCAAAGTGCAAACGATAAGCTCTTCGGCTTGGTCGGCAGATGTCTGGCAGACCCAAGCGAAGGCCGGGACAGCGCGAGCGCTCCAATGTTGTCAAGCGAAAAATCATCGCTCTGCCTCTGGCTCTCTCTTCCCTCGCCTTGAAGTTGTCCTTTGTTTGGGTTGCAAGAGATCTGCGTTGGTTGTTGGATTTCGGATCCCTGGCGTATCCTCAAACGACACATGCTGGATGCAGAAACCGATATGCCAACACCTTTGACCATGAGCGCTTGAAAGAAACGCCAGTAGAGCAGATGCAACGCGGCAGCACGCATGAACTTCAGCATCTTCAGCGGTGTACGAAGCAACACTTCCAGAAATCGCGGGAGAGGTGCAATCCGATGAGCAAAACATCCGGGTCCTGGAGATATTACTACCCGTCAAGGTTCATGTCGAGGAACTTTCAGTCACACCCTTGCTTCTGTCACTGCTCTTCATCTTTCTGACTGTTCATCTGGCTCTCTGTCCCGCTGTCTATCTGTCTGCCTGTCTATCCATCCCAGACATCTCAAAATATGTATAAAGATTAAATGCTTATTGTATTCGGTCGTTGTTCATATTTACGTCTATAGTTTTGTTTATGTATGTGTACGGTGTACGTGCATTCATAATCGGCAGTTATCACCTATCTACCTATCTACCCATCCATCCATCCATCCATCCATCCATCCATCCATCCATCCATCCATCCATCCATCCATCCATCCATCCATCCATCCATCCATCCATCCATCCATCCATCCCTCCGTCCCTCCGTCCCTCCGTTCATCCATGCGTCCGTCCGTCCGTACATCCATCCATCCCATCCCATCCCTCCATCCATCCATCCATCAATGCATTAATCTATCGATCTGTATATCTGTCCATCTGTCTGCCTGCTGTTTGTCTGTCTGCCTGTCTGTTCGTCTGTAAGTCTGTCTGTCGACTTTCTATGTTTCCACTGCCTGTGCGTCTGTCGGTCGGTCTATCTGCCTGCCCGTCTGCAGGTCTATCTGTGCGTCTGTCTATCTTTCTATCTAATTATTTATCTAGCTCTCTATTGTCTGTCTAACTATCTGTCTGTCTGTCTATCCATATATCTGTCTATCTCTGTATCTTTGTTTCTGTTTATGTACCTATCTAGGTATCTATCTATCTATCTATCTATCTATCTATCTGGCTGTCTAAGTATGTGCATTTCCTTCTCTATGTATATGTTCATTTCTGTAGACGCACACACAGACATGTAAACATACAGACAGATAGCAATATAAGCATAAATGTGACATAGGTATACAAAAAATACAGATTCAGCTTTCTCTGTGTGTATATATATATATATGTATATGTATGTAAGTGTGTGCTGTTTATTCATGCGATTAAAACGTTAAAGGTCGGGGACCTGAAGTGTGCAAGTTCCACAGCTTTTGGGATCAAGTGGGCCGCTTGCGGCGCTCCCAAGGCGGGCAGAGCTGGATTGTGGTTTAGGGTTTAGGGTTCAGGTTGCCAGTTTAGGGTGTTGCGCTGGTTTTGGGTCTTGAATGAGCTTGAAGACTCTGGGGATCAGGGTTGAGAGTCGAGAGTGTCTGGGACCGCGAAATCTGGTGGGGCGCTCCTGATGGAACATGGGGTCGTGTGGCTATCTTCAAGGCGATCTTCAATTCATTTGGATTGTGGACTGTCGTGAACCAAGACTCTCAGACCCAGCCTCTACTCTTGCAAACTGCACTCCCCCAGATATTTGGGCAGCTTAGAAGAGTTCAAGCCGTTCCGAAAATACTCCTCGTCTATAAAAGGTGTGGAATTTGTTTGAGTCTAAAGGTGCAATGCTAGATCGCAGTGCAGTGCGCTTCACCCCAGAGTTCACCGATCAAGTCTGCTTATCCAGCCCAGAATCGGGCATGAAGCACAGATAGAGGTGAAAGCTGCAACAGCGTGAAAGCTTTGGCCACGGCTTTGCTGACCCAGGCAAACCAGGAAGAAGTTCCGCCCAAAATGCCCTTTGGGAAATCTGTGCCAGGCAAATTCCATGAACTCGCTGCAGGCTCGCGTGGTTCATCGCAGTAGCCGAAAACGGGCTGCGTCTGCAACATGGCTGTTGTCTCTCGGTGGTGCGAAAAGCCTAGCAGTAGTAGTAGCAGTAGTAGCAGTAGTAGTAGTAGTAGCAGCAGCAGCAGCAGCAGCAGGAGTAGTAGTAGTAGGAGTAGGAGTAGGAGTAGGAGTAGGAGTAGGAGTAGGAGTAGGAGTCGGAGTAGTAGTAGGAGTAGGAGTCGGAGTAGGAGTAGAAGTAGGAGTAGGAGTAGGAGTAGGAATAAAAACAGCAGCAACTACAGCGATAGTTGTGACGATAGCAGCAGCAGCAGCAGTAGCAGTAGCAGTAGCAGTAGCAGTAGCAGTAGCAGTAGCAGTAGCAGTAGCAGTAGCAGTGGGAGTGGGAGTGGGAGTGGGAGTGGGAGTGGGAGTGGGAGTGGGAGTGGGAGTGGGAGTGGGAGTGGTAGTCGTGGTGGTCGTGGTCGTCGTCGTCGTCGTCGTCGACGTCGTAGTAGTAGTAGTAGTAGTAGTAGTAGTAGTGGTGGTAGTGGTAGTGGTAGTGGTAGTGGCAGCAGCAGCAGTAGTCGTAGTAGTAGTAGTAGTAGTAGTAGTAGTAGTAGTAGGAGTAGGAGTAGGAGTAGTAGGAGTAGTAGTAGGAGTTGGAGTCGGAGTCGGAGTCGGAGTACTAGTAGTTAGTAGTCGTCGTCGACGTCGTCGCAGTCGCAAACAATGTTCATAAAAGTGACTTATTCGTCTTTATATGCGCAGAATGGGAGTATTGCGCAATTGTTGAGCTCGTGGAAGATCCGAGATCCTCCTTGGGACGCATCAGCCAAAAAAGGCAGTCCAAGCTGAGTTGATCAGTATCCTCTGGAGCTTTGCAAGCGCTGGCTGTATGCGCAAAACAAGCTGACTCGCTTTCCTTCCCTTCGTGTGGATTAACAGCAAGTGCCACCCAGCACACGATAAGGTCCGTGAAACAGCTGCTGGAGTCAAACAGACATGCATGTCATCAGTTAGACTAGCCAAGAGCGAACGGATCTAGATGAAGGCATGCCATATTAGCAGGTGTACTGGGTACTGAGGAAATGGTAGCTTTTGGTAGCTCTAAGAGACGACAGTGAGAAGAGACTAGAGTGACTAGAGCCCAGAGCCCTTAAACTGTTTCTATTGAAGAGAGTTTCCTCAAGCTTACACATGTCACAGCCCGGGTCTGTGAAGCTTTGTCCGCTTGCCGCGCTGCTGCGCCAATGGACTATCGTTCACCATCACCTTGCGAGGTGCCGGCTGTGCTATACGTGCGGTACCTCGCAACACAGCGGGAGAGAGTTCTTCTCCTCCAAACACCCCTAAACCCCCTAAACCCTAAACCCTAAACCCCTAAACCCTAAACCCTAAACCCTAAACCCTAAACCCCTAAACCCCTAAACCCTAAACCCCTAAATCCAAAGCTTCTCTCGGGTTTCGGTCAGTTGAGGTTCGGGTTTCTGTCTTTGCCGTCTTTTAGATCCATGGCAGGCCTGGGAAAATGTCACGAGCACCGTTCACAACTGGCTCTACCGCACGTCGACGGTTCGTTGCGGATGCGGGACCTGGGACAACGATCCAAGGATGGGTCCCGATCCCTCTGATGAACCGCTTCGTGAGCTTTTTGCCAGCTGGGCATGCCATGCTGCATGTCCAATTGCCGCATGTCTTCTAAACTCGGTCGCGGGACGTGTCTTGCTTCCCCAGGACGTACTTCTCCCGCGCCTTCCTCCCACTCCTCTTTGCGTCGGCCGGCGTCACGCTCCTTGCGTCGCCGAAGGATGCGGAGTTGACGCTTCCGGTTGTTGGAGATTTTTAGCTGGAATTGGTAAGACGTTGGATGATGGTAGCGATAGCATCGTGATGCTTACCTTGGAGGATTTCGAGGACAATGGTGACTCCTCCGCATCATGGCCTGCAAGACCCAGGAGTAGCTTACTGCTTAATTACATGTCGGCATCATCTACTGTACATCTTGACGTGAACATTGGTTGCGCTGGGGTGAAGTGCACCCGAGGACGATGAGTCTGAGGTGGACGAGGAGGGTGACCTCCTGGAGCCACCGAAGGCCTGCAAAAGAGTAGAATGGCCGAGCAAGTGAGCGGTTGCCAGCTTGGGCAGGATACGCCCGTGCGCGAACGGCTCTGGCATCTGGACTATGCCCGCATCATCTGCGTCGGGAGCGCAGACGTCAGCCCCGTCGCTGGAGCTCTCTCGAAATGCGAGACTCCGAGGTGGCTTGCACTGTGACGGAGCATTCTGGAGGGCGGCACTACTCCGACCGGAACCTGGTTTGGGTGCAGCAGCCCCTGGGATGCCTTTCAAGAACGACCAGGGTCACCGCATGGCATGCAGGAGGGGCATGCCAATACTGCTTGATCAAAGCGAGGTGGGTGTTACCATACCTTTATACGATCAGCGGCATCTTGGCTCGGGCTGCGGGCTGCTCCCAATCTTTCAATGTCGTCGCACTCTGAGCCAAGAGAGATCAGAAGCCACAGATGAGGTACGGCATTTATGCTGTCCAGAAGTAGATTATGTCTTTATGAGTTTCGCCACTCGGAAGCAGTTGCTAGCGCAGCCACAGCCAGGAGCCCTGAGCCATCCGTTTTGCCTTTGAGGTCTTTTGCTTGTCTTTCTGGCCGGGACCATGGCCAACTTGGTTGCTGACATCGTCTCGGGCCGTGACTGGCGCAACAATGTGGGGAACACCGTCTTTCAGCCGTGACCTCACTGGGACCTGGCCGGAGGATGGCTCAGTCTGTTTCACTTCCAAGGATGGCCTACATCCTGGTGCTCATGGTGCTGAGCTTCCTGCTCGCACCACTGAAAAAGGCAGGGCGCGCCATAGACAACTGCTTCCCGAAAATGGCGATGAGAGGCTCTGCAATGGCGTGCGGAATACCCGACGGCGCCTGCAACCGCTCGTATTCGAGACATGGCTGCACCGTGGACTTCCATAGAGCTCGTCAGTCTTATCCGCGCGACCGAGGGCTCCTGACCGGCCTGTGGGCAGTCCTCGCAGCCGCACCTTTTGTGTACTTTGTCGGAGGCAGGGAGGCTCTGTAAACGCAAGGTTGTACTCATGCCTTGGAAGCCGTTCCACGATGTGTGTTTTCTCATCAGTTTTGACTCAGGACAGTGATGAGTTATGACTTACGAATTGTGCTTCTTATGACTACTCACTACTCTGACTTGCTAGATCCTTCTGACTGGAGATTCACAAATAAAGACCCATTGGGTGCTGGTTCAAGCCTGTGAGGCTGGTCTCTTATCGATCCGTACCATGTCCAAGGCATGCTGAAGGCTGGCCGGATGCATCCAAGAATCCAATGAAAGTTTCGACGCATCCTACTTTGAGCACGGATTCCACCTTCTGAAGGCACAGCGGCACAATGCCTCTGTTCACACGTGATTCAATTATGCCAAGCGTCTGAAAGTGTGTGTGCAAATGCTTCTCATGTCTGTGCTTGCATACAAAGGCATGCCGTTCTGTGGTTTGTCCAATCCCGAAGTTCTCTGCAGAAACCTTCGCTCCCGGAATGCAGAGCAGACCTTTCTGGCAAGCTCCCACATCCTGAAACTGCCTGGGCAGAACGCGAAGCACTCTGGCTTGGAGAGCATCTTCTACCAGGCCAGGGGTTGCTTTCAAGGCTCAGTCCCAGAGCCCATCGTGAGCCCAAAACGAACTGACGAACATGTGGGTGCAAGCTGTCCGACGGTTTCGTGACAGCAGGCGCCGCTATTTTTTGCGAGGCCTCTGGTCTGCAGTGGCTTCCAAAGTGCAATGTTAGGAAGCAGAGTTTGAGAGTTTTGCTGCCAGTCGTGTTCGTGGCTTCGCCAGGTGCGATATGCCACCAAGGCGTGTCTAGTGTGTCTAGGGATAGGCACCGAGCGGGGGAATCAAGACGAGAGATGATGTCTGGTTCTTTTTCAGAGGCTGGCGGGCTTCCACGGTCTGTCTTCAGAAATGCTGCGGAAATGGCTGCGCCATTGGCAGCCTGAGAAGCTGTGAGCCCTAAGCACTAAGGAGCTTTGGCTTTATCTTCTTAGCTTGGCTGGCTGCCTTCTCTGGCAAGACGGCCTGGGCACCTGGGCTCAGACAAGGAATGCGAAGTCGCGAAGAGCGGGCAGAGAGACCATGGGAAGGTACCTTTTAGGCACAGCTTGCCGCCAGGCAGGCTGGATCTTGATGGTGGTCAGCTATTCGGCCCACATCTTCGTTCCGTTTAGTTGCTTGGCTTCAG
Source organism: Symbiodinium sp. CCMP2456 (assembly GCA_905221635.1). NCBI lineage: Eukaryota > Dinophyceae > Suessiales > Symbiodiniaceae > Symbiodinium > Symbiodinium sp. CCMP2456. Next base: position 5,987 of record CAJNDV010030916.1, on the reverse strand, counting down.
CCTAGAAAAAGCCTCCATATGGGGGTTTCCAAAAATAGGGAACCCTAATATAGTACCCTAAATAGTAGGATCCTTATTATAAGGACCCCAAAATAAGGTACCCCCCAATTTTCGGAAACTCCCATATGAAGCTGTTCGGGGCCTTCCAGAGAGCCCCGAGGCAAGGGCGGTCACCCACTGAACCTGGACCTCTTCGTACTCGGCATGCTGACCTACCAGTGGCCGGTAAAGTTCAAGACCGAGCTGGAGGGGCCCTCAATTTTGCCGTGAGTTTCAAGCTTGCCCCCTAAACCCTAAACCCTAAACCCTCAATTTTGCCGTGAGTTTCAAGTTTGCCTGTCATTGCAAGGGACCTGGGGATGGGGCGGGGTGCTCTCGTTCAGGCCTGGCTGATGCGCCAATACTGGCCGCTGATCTTCGGGGCCGGAACCCGAGCTGAAAGGTGCCTCTGAAATGCCTCTGAAAGGTGCGCTCCATGCATAAACTCTGCCTCAAATTAGCATCCGAAGCTCGGACCACACCGAACTGTGGCCCAACCCCAGGTCCTGCTGATTCTCAGCACTCCAGAGGTGACTGGGCGATGCTACCCAGCCGCACTGGCAGCTATTTCGTCAGAAGACGCTGGGAGACCGTGTTTGGCAGCCTGCCTGAGGTGATCTGCATCCCCTGAACACCTGCTGGGAACGCTTTCGCTTCCGTGCCATCGAGTTTGTGCCTGGCCAAGAGACCCAGGAGTGCTGGGGACTCCTCTCAGGTCTTCGACTTCTGGAAGTTTGTAGGGTCCAGGAATCTTCGTGAACCGTATCAACATGGTGTGCCTCGAAGCCTCCTTTGCGGCTTGCCGGGCTTTGAGACCCCGCATCAGGTGCTCATTTCTGCACTGATCACCGACGCCTTGAACACCTCGGATACCTTTGGCCTCACGAGGTGGCTCAACGTCTGGGCATTGAGACGTGGCATCAATATTAATGAGATGATTCGACCTCTGCCTTATTATGCGATATGCAAAATCGCTGCTGTGATTTGTCCACCGTTTCCTGTGTACACTTTCCTTCGCAGTTCAAACGCACTTGGGTATGCCAGTGCCTACCATTAGGGTCTCCCAGAACCTGTGGCATGGAGTGGTCCTGTCCGGCTGTGGATTCTTAGATTGTAGAAGAGTGGCTGAACCATGTGATGGCAGTAGCGACATCGCCCTTCGGACACAACAAAAACTAAATCTATAGAGCATGAAGCACAGACAGTACAGAACATGCCGAATATGCACGTCTCTCAGGTATGCCTACTGCTTCCATGTGGCCTGGGCGCGGATGCTCCCTTTGCCTTATGGGGCTGTGGTGACCTACGCGAGCATCCCTTTCTTCTATTTGCTCAACCGATACGCGAAGTACCGGGCCTGAGTCTAGGAGCTTTGCCTTCGTGATGTGCGTTCAATGCAATTTCCACATCACTTGTTTAGGTTTAATGTCAGCTTTACGATGGCTATCGCTGCTACTGCTGTTGCTACTTTTGCTACTATTGCTACTATTGCTGCTA
>CAJNDV010030915.1:37359-52403 GCA_905221635.1 Symbiodinium sp. CCMP2456 | reverse complement strand
TAACGGGGTTTTGGGGATATGGGTTTCGGGATTTTTTGGGCTAAGATTTGGGCGCCGAGTTGGCGAAATGGTTCCATAGAGGTTTGGGGCAAGGTGTCTTGTAAGTAAGGCGGCGTCCAACCTTGAGCCGGCACCGCCTCTGAAACCACCATGGCGCCCGCCAGCCTGAGCATGAAGAGAAGGACACAGAAGGACAAAGGACAGGCAAACATCCATCAACCACTGGCCTTCTTATCCTCTGACGGTCCCGCTCCGCTTCAGGTCCACCGGTGTGCACCGATATCAAGTCGATCAAGAAATCAGCCGGGTTCACCTGCAAATCTTTGTCACGAGGCTTTGCAAGGCAGGCAGGGTCAGCAGCACAGAAAGCACACTGCAGCTGAGAGTGCTTACCCCTTCGCGTGGGCAGGCATGTCCCCATGCTTCAAGATGTGCGAGGGCCTACACTGCCAGGCGCCAACATGCGCAAGAGCGTACACGCACACACACACACACACACACACACCAGAAAGGAGGGAAGAAAGCTGACGAAGCCTCCTCCGTGGGCCCACAGAAGATGCTTTGGCCCCCTGGCCTTAAACGCGGTTCCACCCGGGGCTGTGTTTGTTAAAGCTTTTTGTTTTGCAAGCAGAGGAACGCCAGAAGCAAAACGTCCTCAATCATGCTCCAGACGGATGACCTGGGTTGGTGGATTGTCCTTGGAGCGGAGGCCGGAAAGGATGCACTCCACACTGTGAAGGCTCGACCAATCACTCAGCTGCAAGCAAGATAGTTGCACAGTGACGCGCCTTTCCCAGCTCTCCCAGAAGCTGAACCATGTCCGCAGCTTGAAAAGTATCCTGCAGCCAAGCACAGGTGCCGATGCTGTGACCTATGTGACCTGCTGTCTGCAGGCAAGAACAAGCGTCCAGACCAGTCGTTGGCTCGTCTGCCAGCAGTGCTTTGGACTTCTGCGTTCCGCCCTGGCGGTGGCTTGCTCTGGTCATTGCCAACAAAGCAAGCAAATAGCAGGGAACGTGCACACCTCCCCTGCCAATGCACAGGCGAGTGCCAAGCGGCGCTGCTCACCGCCCGACCTTATCGCTCATGAGCGACGACCAGTTTTTGCAGATCCTCGTCGCGAGAACTCCAGCGTTGATCCCTTCGAGTTTTTCGAAGACTGGGTCGCAGACAGTCCTTGGCCTGGCACAGGGTACATGTGCGGCTTGCTTCAAAAACTTTTTCAGCCGGAAACGGATTAAGGCCATTGGCCCGGCAAGGAGAATCCGGCCATTCTAGTCATCTCAAGTCTAGTACTGCCTGCTAGCAGACAATTGCCTGGAATGTGCCGTGCACATACACATTTTCTGTCCTGCGAGCATCGGTTGAGCAAAACGCCTTTCTGAAAAAGCACAGACACCGCATTCCGGTGCACCTAAACTCAACCCTTCAAGGTGAACCAGGGTGAGCATAACACACAACACATGACATAGCAGCAGCCTGAGCTCCCGATATAGCGCTCGCCGACACGCCGGTCCGCCACAGCCTCCAGCCTCAAACATCAAGTCACAGCCATCCATTGGCAGATTCGCTGTTGTGCAAGCGGCAAACAGCCTTAACCTCTTCAAGAGGGTGGCCGCCTCCGTTGCCGCTGCACTTGTGGACATGCCCTGCAGGGTTGCACGCGAGAATCAACAATCAGCAAAGCACAAAAAAGCGCACACCGCTGCCAATGCTATCCACAACACACAATCTCACCACACTTTACATGAACATCCAAGGCACACAGATACACATGTAATCGCATGATGTAGATGCATGCACGCAAAAATGGATGGATGGATGGATGGATGGATGGATGGATGGACGGACGGATGGATGGATGGATGGATGGACGGATCAATGGATGGATGCATGGATGGATGGATCAATGGATGGATGGATGGATGGATGGATGGATGGACGGAGGGATGGAGGGATGGACGGAGGGATGGATGGATGTATGGATGGATGGGTACATACATATACACACATATACATACATACATACATACATACATACATACATACATACATACGTACATACATAATTGCATAAATGCATAAATATATACATACATACATACATACATACATACATACATACATACATACATACACATACGCATGCGCATACACATACACATACACATACATGTACGCATACAGATACATGTACCTTTACATATACATACACATACACATATACACACATATTATGTATGTATGTGTATATATGAATATATGTACATACACACACACACACGGAGAGAGAGAGAGAGAGAGAAAAAAGTACATGATCAACTGACAACACAAGTATGTATTTGATCTGTGTATTTCATGTATTTGTTGACATGGGCACCAAAAACACACACGCCATTAATCGCTCGTCGCCTCCAACTGGGCTGCAAACCAGATGGTTTCGCGGACCGTCAGCTGTGAGAAGAAGGGTACATCCTGACTGACGGCAGTACGGCGTGCCAACGTACAAACTGAAGTAACTGAAGGCTAAGCATCTTTGGTGGCTTTAAGGGACAGCAATAATAGTCATCAGAACAGTCAACAATACAGCGAGGATTGGCTTCTGCCAATGCTGCGAATGCGATTGCTCAGACCAGTCCTGCTTTCGAATGCATAAATCACTGCACTTCTGTACGTCCGAGCAATGCGCAATGCTAGGAGTGCTGCAAATAGTTGTGATGCACACGAAGATGTTGCCAGTGCTCCAAGTTGCGATACATTGCAATGCTTCTGTTCTTTTTAATGTTGCCAGAGTTCGTAAACTACAACATGCCAACTGTTTCAAAAGCACGGAAACGCCTTCAATTATGCACTTTTCAAGTTTCGAACGCTGCCAATGCTCTAGATGACGATGATTCTGTTCGAGTCCTGCACATGCTGTACATATCCGTAAGTTAACGTACTTCTGCGCTTCCGAATATTGCACACCCTCTGTTTGCAAATGTTGAGAGGAAATTATGTAGTGTCTGTGCTCACAGGTGTGGCATCTGTGTGCGTATGTGTGTTTGTGTGCGCGTGTGTTTGCCTGCAGCGAAGATGCTTCAAGCAATGCTACGAACTGCGACCCTTCTAGAATGGAGTTAACCAGGGTCGAGGGAAACATCGGGCAGGCCCACGCAAATTGATCGGACAAGAAATCGCGCAGGGGCAAATACTGCAGGTTGCGAGGCGCCGGGACATCATCGCGGGTGCATATATGCACTGATGGGACGTGTCGGGCGACCCTTCGTCTAAGGCACTAAGTACAGCATAGGCATAGTCACTTTTGCAGCAATACCTTTGTGCTTCCCAATTATTCGCTCTGTCATTGCTTAGAATGCTTCAGTGCTTGCGAGGGAGGGTAAAAGTAAGTTAGCTTTAGTTTCTTCCTTTCTTCCTGCCTTGCAGCCCGGGGACTTAAAGGTACAAGCCAAGCCTGGCGGAGCCTTGCAGCAACCCCCAACCCAAAAGCAGAGTTGCAACTCACACTTTATCTTGGCAATTCTGCTATTTCTACACTGACACGCAGTGCCAGGGTTCTGAACCAAGACTCGTGGAACAAGATGGTCTGCGGAACTTCGGTGCCACACCGTTGCAGGATGTGCAAAAACGATAAGACTAGCAATCGGAATGCTGAAGAAGACAATAGAAGAAAGACAAAGCAGAGTGTAAGAGTGCTTGTGCTGGTTACCACACTGACAATGCAACGAACAATGGAGTGGCGTACTGTAAGGCACCCACAGTACTAGCGGTAAGAACCCCAGAGCCGTCTCCTGCTCAAGAAGAGCCATGGTCCCCTCTGCGACGCCCACCCTTAGAGTGGCGAAAGGGAGGATATGTGGTGTGGCGGCACTCAGAGTACAAGCGAGGCTTATGCAAAGATCCCAATATAAGCCTGCAATAGCAACAGCCAAAAGACGCGAAAAGTGTAAAGCTCGTCATGCTAGCGGGGATGCAAACAAGTTCACCGCACAGGCATCTAGTCGATGGTGAAAGCACATCTTCCTTTCTGGTTGAGCCGGTCGGCAGCATTGAATGGGTGAAACGGTGTCGCGTTCGACCTTGCTGACCCCGGCCAAGGCACGAGAGTTTTGAGACTTCTCGCATCATGGGTCTAACTTGATCAAGGCTCGCTGTTTTTGGCATTTTTTGGACCAGTTTCCCGAGCCATGTGCACTGGTAAAACCTCCCAGCACCGCAGCAAACTGTTCTTGCAGGGTGTTCTGTACTTCTTGGAGGCCACATGCATCAGATGGAAAACATCGCAACTGCAGCTGAATTCGGGGCTTTGAGCCGGCAATCCTATGCTGGCCTGGTCTCCGTGACCATCTCCATCAAATGCTCCATCTTTTGGATCTGAAGATCCCAGTCTGTCAGATTAGGGTCAGTGTCCTCTGTTCGAACGACCCCCGCCCTCAAGTTCGGTGACAGCTTCAAGGTGTTCACCCCCCCACGATCATCTCCGACGATGATGATGGGCTCACTAGAGCTGAATGCAACATGTGTCAGCTTCGCTCGCTTGACGACTTTCTGCTCACAAATGCGGTTGTTGCGGTCCACATGCAGGTCGTAGAGATGGACCACGCCACTGGTCGAACCACCTGCGCCTTCAGATGTGATGGCGGCAAAAGTGGTGGAGGAATATGGCGCCCAGGCCACGTCTCCAATTGCTTGCGCTAAATCGAAGGATAAGATTGCCTGGCGACTTTCGTGATTCCAAAGCTTTACTGTCCAGTCGGCCGATCCGGAGATAAATATTTTGTCGTGGAAAGGATTCCAGCGAACCGTGTAGACAGCCATGGTATGACCCTCGTACGTTTCGAGGTACTGGCCACTGAATGCCTTGGAGCACTTGTGGATGCGTCCTTCTTCAGTTCCAACCAAGAAGAGGTGGTTATCCTTCCCAAGAAGCAGGTGTTTCAGTCTTTAGCACATGTCTGAGTTGAATCCCACAAACTCAAACTTTCCCGTCGGTTGACAAACACAGAACAAGATGGACATGTGAACTCGACATGCAGCGCCCGACCCGCTCCTTACCACCTCGGAAGTCGAAACAAAGGCCTCCCGCAAGACCTGATCGGAGGAGCAAAAGCAATAGCCAGTGGGAAGTAGCAAAACTGTGGACGCTTTGGTCATGCAGCTGCCTGCCAAGGTTGTCTCGTCCTCACCCGCAGCTGCGGATATAAGCTTCAGCTCCATCACCTTTTTGCAAGGAAATCTTTCCGGGCAGATATGCAAACCAGGTTGCAAAGGCAGCACAGCGCAGAGACCTGTAAAGTGTAAAGGACGTCGTCTGACACGCCTCTTCGCTCTCCAGCTTGTTCTTCAACAAGAACCAGTTCGAAACTCGTCCATCTGAGGAGATGGAATAAAAGTTCATGGCCCCAGCTGATTCGTCATCATTCCAGCGCACTTCCCACACCTCAGTTCGAAGGCCCCAACACACACAAGCTACAAAGACACTGGAGGTGTGCTTGTTCTTCATATTTCTGCTGTTGCCCCACGCGGGGCGCATCAGAACGGAATAGGCTTATCGGTCTCACTGAGTGTGTGGGAGAGAATGAACGCAGTCACGACGAGTCATGATGGGCACTACTAGTGTGCTGGCTCACTTTTTGAAGCAGGGCTCTGCAGCATGCCTGCCCCAACCCCGGGACCCCGAGCTTGATCCCGACCACGGCAAACAAAGATAATTGATTACGCACAACCAAGAACACAACTAGGAGTACACTCGGGGTACTTACTCAAAACCCATGGAAACGACGAACACCCGAAACAAAAACAAGAGTAAACATAATCACCTCGGCAGTCGACACGACAGCTGCTGGCAGCTACTATCAACATTCATTCAACGAACAGCAAAAAGAGCAGATATGATCGCAAGCAGATGGCATATAGAGTAGACCTACTCTGTGAAAGAGAGCGTCTTGCTACCACGACAACAAAAGAATCCACACCATAACAAGAAATATTGGCACCACGAGAGAAAAACAAGTTTACCACAACAGCACATGAAAACCTCACCACGACAAGGCATGAAAACCTGACCACGACAAGGCAGCGGCAGCAGCAGCATCAGCAGCAGCAGCAGCAGCACACATCAGCATCAGCAGCGCATATCAGCATGCCACGCAGCCGGACGATGAGACTTTTGACCCCAGCCAAGACAATGCCGTACCGGGCCCGCTATCAGATTTGTTCGTGGACGTTGTTGTAAACTGATTGGGGCAGGAGATTTTACAGAACACATGTCTGGAGGCTACTTTGGAGGCCAATTCTCCATCATGCTTTGTACTTTCTGGGTTTGTGCCTCTTTCACAGGTCTCCAACAACCATAGTGCCAGCATCGTTAACATCAAGCCCGCCCCAAAACAACGACCAGGCACAACTTCGCGGCACATTACTGTTTGCGTATGTGCATGCAGTCCAAATAAGTCCTTGTCATAGCAAGGTGTTTTCAGGCTTGTCGTCTTCCGGCCCCCCCTCCATGCAAGGGAATCAACGCTGTGGAAGATTTGAGCCGTAACGGGTTAAAATGGTGATTCCCGCGCGTTGCCACGTTCCCCCACACATGTGGGATCACTATTTTGGAGGATTCGGGCTGTGAAAGTTTACTGCAAAATGGTGATTATAGAAGCACGCAGTGTTACATCCTAACCATGTGTATGATCGGTTAAGTTCCCAAAGTTCTCAACTCAAGTAGTTCTCAAACCAAGTCCACACCAGCACACGCTGCCAGTCAGTGTAAGAAAAAAGCTTGTCGTTGTGGTTGGAAAGCTTGTCAATGTGCACCTAAACTGCACCCGAATAGGAGCTGTGTCAAGAACATGTACAGACCCAGCGGTCACTTGCCGTCAGGCCAAGCAGCCATTAGCACGTACTCGTGATCAAAACTCACAGAGGCCAGACCTAGATTCTAGATGGCACACAGGACCCATCAACCTTGCAAGATTTAGCTACCCGACTCACTCCCAGCTTTCTGTGTGCCTTCGAGTGCCACGCACCTACCTATCAGAAGTTTTGCTAGCGATGTCCTGCAGCCTGGGGGCAGGGTCCGTGTGCTTGTTGGTTCGAACCTGGAAGCACGATCCATCAGCTAACTGCAGACAGGCATTTCTGGCCACACCACTGGCCATGCTGCAGAAGGTGGCAGTCGAGACACGGTGCTTTGGTATATGGGCTTCTTAGTCTTCGCTCGGACATCATAGACGAGCACCGTGCCGTCATAGAGTCCGACAGCCAAAACCGCTGGATGAGCAGGATGCCAATCCTGTCTTCCGCGAGTCTGTGTGAGATTGTGAAACAGAGTTGTTGAGTGTGCGCAGGTCGCCAAGGCATACAGGCTCATAGCCGAGGCTCGAGGCAGCAAACGCCGGCGTCGGTATTGAACACATACTCGGGGAAGCGTGTGTTCTTCAATGAGTAGCAACAGATGACCCCTGTGCCCTGTCGCATGAAGTCCTCGGCGTTCAAAGCGATAGTCATGGGCCACGGGTCATGCTGATAACACCACGCCGCATCATGGAGTCCAAGGCTTCGAGAGCATGGAAGAATGGAGAGAGGCGCGTACTCTCATGTCTCATGTTGGTTAGCTTCTGTTGTGCAACAGGGATCCGGTAAGTCGCAAACCGCAATCATGCGACTGAGGAATCGAGCCAAGCAGCATAGGAACCAAAGCCCACAGCACAAAGGTCATTGTATCGCGGATTCCATTTGATGCAGGTGACCTGTCCCACTCCGTTGCTAGACTTTCCGTTTTCAATCATACGAACGGTTCCAAGCCTGCTTCTTCTTTGCCTTCTCAGACGAAAAACGCCACAACGGCAGCAGCGTCCCTTCGCCATCACGAAACTCGTCACTTCGATCCTGAGAGACAAGTACTGTAACATGTGGAACGCCGCAGAACACAATGGTCTTGAGTCTTGACGCCTCAGTGTGCAAAGCAACTGTCCTCCCAGAACTTGAAGTCATGGTAGACTTCGTTCTCTGCATTCCTGTCGTGGTGTTTGCAGTGTACACATGAGCAATCGCACGCTGGCTCAGGCCAGGCTGGGCAAGCATCCCGACATGTGAGGCTCAGCTAAGGCTCTGGTTGACCATGCGCTCCATGATCTTGATCGAGAGCTTCATGTTTTCCGAGTAGGTAGGGTCTGTGTCGCCCTTCTTCTTTTTGGCATCCGTCAGATCCTCGTACGAGATCTTGGACTTCGTCTTCTCCTGTCCGGGGGAGCAAACTCGTGAATTTCTGCTGCTGTTTCGCACCAATCTTGGAGGTCCCGGGGTTCGGCTCAGCACATTGGCCTGCCGTAGTTGTTTTATTCGCCCCGAATCTATGCCGCTCACGTCTGTGACTGAAGCATAAAATCTTGAGCGACAGTGGCATCGTCCCGAAGCATATCAGGAGAGTCCCGCTGCCCCGCTATGCATGCACGTTCTTGGCAAGCTGCTTCTTTCTCTTTCTCCTGCCAGGCAGACAACCAACAAGGTTCTCGCCTCTCACGCGCAACATTTGCTATTTCGGCTTGCCTTTGCCGCCTCGATGTCTGCCATGTACTGGTCGAAAATCTCCCACTGTGTAACAGTACCTGAGCAAAGACGACCATATAAAGGCGGCGGCAAGCAACGTCGCAAACCCTTGGACAAAAACCGCAGAGTTGCCGTAATTTCGAGTCGTGGGCGGTGGCTGTGTTGTCCACGAGCGGTCTCGTAGCAAGTGGTTCTTCGTCTGGGCAGCTCGCTCACTGAAGTTGAACTGGTTGCCTCGGCTGAACACGGAATTTGTGTGATCCTGTCCCGCCCCTAGAAGGCTAGAAAACAAGCTAAGGCTCGGAGAGGATTCTTTTTCGGAATTTCCTGAAGATGTACATAAGGAAACAGCACATCTACCCCGGGGCACTGACACTTGGCGATGTCCTTCTCGTTTTCCGGAGGGTCAAAATCTTCATCGATCGCCTCTTGGCTATCTTTTTCAGTCTGCTCCTGCTGTTTCTTGTCCAGAACCTCGTGGCGGCGGTCACCAAGGTTAGCGGGAAACAGTAGCTTGACTTTCTGGGCCTCGTCTTGATCTTGCGCTTCTGGGCTGTCTTTCAGAAGGATGCCACCATCCATGCTGAAATGCATGACCACCTGATCTACCTCGCGGCGGTTGGATTTTGGATGGGGACACAGGCAGACAGAGAGAGAGAGAGAGAGAGAAAGAGAGAGAGAGAGAAAGAGAGAAAGAGAGAAAGAGAGAGAGAGAGAGAGCGTTGCCTTCCATCGGCAGCCACTCTAACGTTTCTCACTCGTTTCACTCGCAGCCCTTGTGGAAACTTCCTGTGCAAGGGTGCCTGCTCATCCGTCTTGAAGCACTTCCTCAGCACTGGGTGATCTATGGGTGGGTTGCCTCCCTCGTATGAACTGGAGCCAGGCTGCTCCTTGAAGGAGAACTGGGTCGTGTTGTGTGGAGCCCTGCGGTAACAAGAAGCATCATCACGTGGCTTCGTGAACATGGCCCACACATGTCCAAAGCCACAGCCCACAGCGCTACTCCACGCAACTGCGCCTGGGGTTTAGTGCGTACAGTACTCGTGGTGGAACGTCCTTCTCCAGCTCCTCTGGGCTCAGATCCAACTGATCGTCGGGTCGCACTTTGACCTCGGGCAGCTCTTGTCTCTGCAACACCATCGACGGCAACCCTCTTACCTGTGCCATCAGGGGGCGATCACAGGCATGTCATAGTCGTCCCCTGTCTCCTCTGGAGCCTCGGGAGGAGGAGTGCTGCGCGCTGGTCCCGCCGGTGCCTCGTGGAATCAGAGCGATCCAGGATCGGAAGGTCTGACTTGGGCCGCTCGCGCCTTCGGCATGGCGGCTTTCGGAGCCATTTCGCTTCCCCAGCGCCTTCAGCCAAGCTGCATAAGCTTCAATGTTTTCGAGACGAGAGCGACGGGAAGACAAGCATCACCCACCACTCCAAATCCGAGTGCAGCCGCGGTGCTGTAGCCAGGAACCACCCAGCACTTGAGCCAGAAATGATTTCGAAGAACAATCCATGTGATGCAGCACGGCACATCATAATTACACCAGTCAATCGGTAAGATGCATCGAGCTGACATGTCTCAGGATTTAGCCGACAGTTGCCAGAGCCATCGCAAACCGTGCCCGACCTGCTGCGCAACTTGCTCGTGGACTGAGCACTCAGAGTCCTCTTCCCTCTCAAGGCTCCGAAACATCGTAGTAGGCTCGCCACACACGAGCATTCGCCGGGGCTAGGCCAGCCAAGCCTTGACTGGACTCTTCTCAGATGGTGAGCTTTCGACAATTCTTCCGCGCCAGCGGCTGTGGAGCAGGAGCGACTTGCCAGCACCCGATGGGCCCATGACAGCAAGGCATCGCCCAGCACGGGCAAGCCTTTGCAACAAAAACTAAGAACTGGACACTTGGAGCTGAGCAGAACCTGCATAGCCAAGCAACCCAGAATGCGGCTCTACGAGCACATTGGTCCCAACGGTGACGGAGAGATTGGACCAGAAGATGCTTCCCTTCATGCTTCACATCTGGATTACACTGAGCTGAGGGCACATGATTCAATCTGAACCACACCTCTTCCATCGGTGCTGCCATGCAGCTGAAGTTGTGATGAGTTACGGAGCTCCGAGACTGTCTTACTTGCGTAGTCAGATGTATGTTGCTTCGGGTGGTAGGCAGACCACCTGCCCACACACGAACTTCAGCACTTGTTGGAGCAGGCTCTAGCGATGTATTGTATGGCTTGGTGTTGATCCGATTCGGAGCTTGTCTGAATGCGGCACCCTCGGAAAACTTGAAGATCTTGCGGCCTTGCCTCGAAGATCTTGCTGTAATCAAGCTGAGGAGATGCTGCGGGCACTGACAAGCTTGAAAGAAGTTTACAAGCCAAGGCCCCAAGCATGCAGGTTTGGCCACAGGTGGTCGAGCTCTGAGAAGCCCCCGTCCTTTGCCACCTGAGCGTAGTGACTGTTGAGCCAGTATGGCAGGTTCCTGGTTGGTTCAGTGTCACTGTGTTTGAGTGCACACGTGCCGAACCCAGACATACTTGGAAAGACGGCAGCGATTACTTGTGTGTTCCATCCGGGCTGAACACCGATGCATCCAAGGGAACAGCGGCCCCTAACGCGCAAGATTTTATTTGGCCCACTCAGATAGCATGGACCCTGTGGCAAAAATTACGTACATGATAATCGTGGCCTCGTCCATGCGCGAATGGCTGACTTTGGCTTGTATTTATGTAATACGTAATACAACTTACGCTACCCATCTACTCGTAATCTACGAATACGTTACATCCTGGAGCCCATGCAAGCTCTCCGATTCAGTAGAAAAACACTTTGGTCTGTGCCCCTGCGTGGGCTTGTTGGCTCCATTTTGCCGTGCACTTGGGTTCGATGCCTGAGCCTAGAAATTCCAAGGCTTTCCTGTTGCCTGCCGCACTCGTTGTTGAAAAGGGTCGACGACTCTCCCGATGCTTAGCTCCACAACTGCCACGTGCAACAACATCTCCAACGAGGCACGTCCGAAAAGCTGCAAAAAGCAAGGCCCTCCCTGCTGCATGCCCGAAATGCTATGCATATAGATGTCGCAGGACCAGATAGCCTAGGTGCATGGCAGTCCCGCATTCCGGCTCTTAGACTGATCGTTGGTCAAGAGAACTCAAGCGGACTGGAACCAGACCAATCCCAGCCGCGCCAAGCAAAAACTGCACCTGCAAGGAGTCGGATTTTGCAAGGAAGACTCGGTATGAGTCGCCAGACCACCGCAACAGAGATGCAACCACCGTTAAGAACAAATCGAAGGGGAGCAGGCGATTGAACGGAAAATCTGATTCAACTTGAATTAGGCGACAATTGCAGTAGACAGAGTTGGCGTCCATCGCGTCAATCGACGGATAGCTCCAAGTCTCGCCGCTGCGGCTCGCAGCCTACGCTTCCCTTCATGCCGGGCATTGAGCGCTGACAGAGATGCGCAAATAGGCACTACGAGCATGTGACTAGGTGCAATCAACCTTCCGTCCAGAGCTGCCCCCTGGCGAGGCTGCGGCTATGATGTTCTCGAAGATGTCCGGATCTGGATGGTCAACATACCTTCGCATTTGTTGCAGTGCGTTGCCGTGCCATGCCGTGCCTGCCAATGGTCCATGCAGGTGGTACCGCTCAGGAACCTGCTTTTCCCAAAGCTCTTCTGTTGTCTGCACGACACTCCTGCAGAGCAACCCAAGCTCGTCCAAAGAAATCAGCCACACTCCAAGAAATGTCCTTGACCGGAAGAGGGGGGACATGACGCGGGGACACGAAGCGAGAGGCCTGGAAATCCAAGCGTCTCGAATCGACCGCGACCCGTGACCAGGCTCAGCCGAATGGCTCCCAGCAGACGACAAAGCATGTGACCACATAATCACACAGCTGAAATCTGTGCAACTGGCCAACCCAGGGGATCTGAGTTGGAAAAGCATATACGAGCCGTGATTTGTCCACCTCTTGCTGGGGGAGTCAGGCTGTACTGTGACAAAGTTCTTGTGTTCTCCAAGCGGGCAGCCCATCCTTGCGCCCTGCATGGCTGCCCTGCTTACAGGGACCCGTCCTGCTTAAGGAGCAGCCTCTGCTCATGGAAGGCGCCGCTATACACAGATTGTCCAGCAGAGAAGCTCCGAAGGAGCTGGCCGGACACTAAGCAACGCAGGCGCCACAACTGCTCTCACAGGCTACGAGTAGTGCGAGTAGCCGCACTCAAACTTTCAGAAATAGGGCCGCGGCTGGCTTCGCATTGCAGCGGCGCTGTCACTCGCTGCGGCCACGGTCCGAATTCACGTCTCGGGCGTCAGGTTGCGGTCTCACACCATCGGCCCAAGAAGCTGTGGCAACATGGTCTCGTGCCATGCTGGCAGGCGTTGGTGCTATGTCACGGGCCCTTGTATTTGCGACATCGACACGGCAGCTCAGACGACACTGTGAATTCTGAACGGCTCGGACACAAACGCCAAGGAATGCAAAACAGATTCTGAATTAAGAAGTGTTGGCTTATTGGCTTAAGCCTTAAGCCGTCAAGGTGAGGTAGGGCAGTCTCTCTGCCTCACCTCCCCAGGAGCCTGCTCCCAGTTCTATGGCCACAGCCGAACGCAATGAACAGAAGCTTCTCAGTTCTGAGCTGTCCACAAACCGAAAGAGGCTCTCATAATGCAAAATTCCATGACTAGCCTTCCGCCAGCCGGTCTCTCACAGAATCGCTGGCATGAAGATTTCCTGCATTTGAGGGCAGGCACCGCTGATGACTTCAACTTGCTAGCTCTTCCTTGCTTGTGCCGTTGAAGTTCCTATCGGCCTATCGATGCTCCAGGATGGTTTCAGGCTTCCAGCTTCAGGGGATTGTCAGGCGAAGGAAAGGGGGAGGAGGCTGGCGCGAAATGAAAGCGAGGCTCAATGGCAAACGAACAGATGTCATGGAAACGTCAGGGGAGCAGAGAATCTTAATTGTTCACATGTCTCAACCAGTGTCTTGTCTGGTTACTGTGCTGAGACAGAAAGAAATGCAGGCTTGATTGATGCACACGGTAGCTGTGTCTTCTCTTACGGCTTACGGAAAACATTCGTCGATCTCAGCTTCGGGACGGTTTTGTACAAGTTCACAAAGAGTCCACAGAACTCGCTGTCCTTGGCTGCACTTCGTGCTTCCCTTGCCTGCCCGCGCTGCAACCAAACGAACACGACGTCTGTCCAAAAAGAACCTGGAAATGCTACCGAGCCTTGGCTTTCTTGCGCAGCTTGACTTCCCCTGCCAGAACACCACGACCCTTGTCGGGCCAGAGGCGGGGTTTTAAAGTGGGTTTATCCTTGAGGGCAAGTTCAGTCAAGAGGTGCGATCGGCTTGTGGATCCGGTGGTTAACACGTCAGTCGTCACCCCCTCTGTCGCTCCCGGAGCGTCAGCGTCTCCCTCTGTTTCCGTAGGCCTAACCCCCTCTTGCGGCGGCCGTCTGCAGGATGCTTTTCGTGTCAGGCCACGAGCCACGAGCTGCCCACGGACCCGGCTGTTAGTCTGCCTCTCAGAGTCCCTCTCTCTCTTTACTTTCCCCACCCTTGACAAGGTACCCCCTGGTCACCCCCGGGCAGGGCTTTAGGGCGTCGCTAACGTTGAGCTTGCTGCGTTTTTGAGGTCCCGACAGGCACTGCTACACCAACACGAAGCAAATATCTACAAACACGATTATCTGCAAACAGCTTCCTCTTACAACATCTCTTCACTCACTTCTTCCACGGTGTGCTGCAGCAAGAAACAAAGCATGGTTGCCGGGTTTAAGGAAATGACCAACATGCAAACAGATATCGGAATGAAAAGGAAACATTCATACCGAGGCTCCCCTGTCTTTGACTGGTGCGAGTGTGAAGCAGAAGGCGACGGATTACATCTCTCTCCTTCTTTCTTTCGCCAAGGCTTGCCTCCCCACCTCTCTGTCTGTCTCTTCTTCCACTGGCTCTTGCTTTCGTTAGGGCTAGGAGCAAGAGGGGCGAGCCACTGGTTTGCTTGCTTGCTTGCTGGGCGTTTGGAGGGGGGTCATGAGGCCCCACCCCCTGCGCGCGAGCGCTACGCCTGTGTCCGAGGTAAGTCCTGAGGCGAGCCACTGGCTCTCTCTCTCTCTCTCTCTCGCGGGCATGGGGACGGGTCAGCTACGGGGAGTGAGATACGAACATAGGTCAACAATTGGCTAGAGCCGTAAAGTGTAAGATAACGAAGCAGTGGCTCTGTCTGTCTCCCTCTCTCTCTCTCTCTCCCCCGGGGATGAGGGTCGGTCAAGACCCCGGGCCACAGGCCCACCCGCATTTTGTTAATGCAGGAAAGGGGTGTGAGGAGCGAACATTATACCAGCCTCGACCCCAAACAGCAAGTGGGAGACAAATGGGAGACAAGTGGGAGACAAATGGGAGACAAATGAGTAGCGGTTTTTTCAGTAGTGCCGTGAGAAATCCAAATGAGCGTTAGAGAATCCTTTTCTATTAAGCAAATCAAGAACCCCTCAGCT
>CAJNDV010030915.1:21186-37259 GCA_905221635.1 Symbiodinium sp. CCMP2456 | reverse complement strand
AAGGGAGTATGTATGTTCTCAATGACATTGTCCCCCGTGTAGATGACTGTCTGGTGTTACAGCATGTAACAGCAATTGAATTAGTACAACGATAAAAGCGAATACCAGCAGTCACCATCTCCCTCAACAGAGGGTGGAGGAGGGTCGTGCATCCAGGATTTTCCCCCGAGAAGGATGTCGGCAGTCTGCCAAATCAGCAAGACAGGGAGCGTCGACGACACTGCAGCACAACCAATGCGAGTCTAGGACACATATAGAAGGACAAGATCTGAAGTACTTGCTGTTCGCTACTTTGGAAATCGCTCCCCCGGCTTGTCCCTTGGTCCAGCTCTTTTTGTATTGCAACAAGTACACAGCAATGCTAAGACACCTAGAGGAGTAGCATGTGTAGAACAAAGCATGTTGACTGGGACCGAGGTAGGGTCAGCACGCTTGTTCGGCATCGAGTCTCTCCCATATTTTCTACGACACAGATGACAACAGGCTACACGGGGGGGGGGGCACGTACCATAGGAGTCTGGTTTGGGAGAGGCACGATGTTTTTTGGTTGGGGAGCATCCCCCTCACCACAGCTGTTACTGTTCTGCATTTTTGCAGAGACTTGAAGAGCGTCCCCCTGCAGACTCAGCCCATTGTCTTCCGTATGAAACAAGGACACAGCGATACTGCAGAACCTAAAGGAGTACCATGTGTAGGATCAAGTCGCATCTGGGCTGAGTGCTGCTTTCCTGGGGTTCTTTGTGTGCTTTGGAGGTTGCCCCCGTTTTGGCCCCTGGCTCAGTATGTTGGTGTTGCAACAAGGACACAGCGCTAATGACACACCTAAAGGAGTACCATGTGTGGTAGGAAAGACTCTACTGAGCTAGGGTGGTCTCTCTCTCTCTCTCTCTCTCTCTTCTTCAACTCAGCCAGAGGAAGAGCTTGCAGGCCCTCCCTCGCGCACGCGTGCGCACTGGTCTCAAGTCTGCGAGTGAGAGTTGTTGACAAGATGAGGCACGGTCGGGTCACACTGCCGACCCCCCTTTACTTACAACACTAAATAAACCCTCGTGCCTCGTGTCTCATCTTTCCCCTGTAATGGGGGGTTGCTGTTTGTTGTGTGTCTCTCTACTCTACGAGGCTTGAGGGCACGTGCAGTCCAGTACGAAGTCTTGCATGTGTACGCGCACCCGCGTGCGGGCAGCTTGCTGCAGAATCGCTTGCTCGCTCTCAGTCTACTTGCGAGCATGGCTCCCAAACGCGCTTGTACAGGTCTGCGCGGCGGGCGTGGCAACAGCTGCCTCGCGCGAACGCACCGCAACACTTTTAGTGAGCTCCCCGAGCTTCCAAGCATTTTCAGGGGAGCCTATTGTGGAATGCGGCATTTCTTGGCTGACCCGGCCTTATCCCTTTCGAGGGGCATCTTCCCGTCTCTCATGACATGCCCACATGGAAGGTTGCTTTGGGAGAGACTGTGGAATTCATGCTCTGTAGTGCCTGTCCTGAACAAAAGGCTTTACAACTCATTGTGGCTAGGTTGTGTTCAGCATGCAGGCCGGCAAGCTATGCATAGAACCCATCATAGCAGCGAATACCAAGCAAGCACATCTTTTGAAGCTGTGCGGTTTGACAAGCGCATCTGAATGGGTTCGAGCAGCGAATTGTTCATTTTCTTCCGTCGTTGTCCCCAGGGCATCAGTCCAACCTTCGTTACACCTGCGCGTTAACCGCTCGCCTGCCAGCCGTTGTTGTATTAAGAAGTGCACAAGATCTGTGTGGTCGATCCTTTCCATCAGTCCCCCAATTCCTGAAACTGAAATCCCACATCCAATCCCCTTTTCTCCCCGCACGCGTGTGAGCCCCGATTTATCATGCACGCCATACGAGGAGTTGTCTGTAATGCACAATCACGTCGGGGGTGTAAGTAGGGGATCGTTAGATTTTTGCACCTTCCAGCGGTGATAATTCATCTGTTTCGCCACTGGGCGACTTTGTTGAAGCAACGCGGCTTAGCATAAAGTCAGGTGCCATTTAAATGCAGGTCCCCAGTTCAACTGGTACCTCCATGCTCCTGTGCATCGCAAGGCTCCGGACATCGCGTTGTCAAAAAGAATCACACGAAGGCTTTAGTTTAGAACTGCCTAGCAATACCCAATCTCTTTCCCTGCAGCCGGCTCTCGATACAAACTGCCTGGTGGGCACAAGTGGCAACGACCGCAGTTCCTTCCGTTGTGGCCTCGCAGCAGCTGCAACTGAAAGAAGTTCAAACAAGACAGATCCGAGCTGAGGTGAAGGCATCCTTGCGGCTTCCAGACCCAGGCACACGGACTGCAGCAACCTGGCAGACAAGGTTTTAAGGCGAGCACGTCGCGCTCACAAGCTCAAGCTTGGCCTTTTGCATGCAGCACCGATCCCACGGACGGCAGGTCAGCCAAGTCATCTGCCTGCCGCCCAACGACTGAATGGCCGAAGTTCACCCATGCGCTCAAAAGAAACGAGCCGGCCTGCAGAGCACCGAGATCTTGTGAGGGCAAACGTTCAAGAGCTACTCCAGAGTGAACTCGTGGGCAAGAGCCATCCAAAGCTGGGAGCCGCAGGGTGGAGAGTCGCTTTACACCACTCTCTTCACAAGGATCCTCGGGCTTGTCCGCAATGTCAAGCTTCTGGCCAATGTGGTCAGTCCACGGCTGACGCTGTCCGAAGCTTTTGCCCGGAAATGCCAGAGGCTTGGACTTTGGAGAGTCTGGAAAGGGTACACTCCAGTCGATCAGCGGGGCCCGGGTCTCGTTCGTCGGGGCATCGATGGCTGCTTCGAGTTGCTCCGGGGGCCGCTCAATCGGCTGCAGCACGATGCCCGCAGTCCTCGCCCCACAGCCCGACTTGGCCTTGCACCAGAAGTCCAAAGGCTCAGGCTGTTCCAGAGGCAAGCTTGGAGGCATGGGTGGCGGTGGGCACGGGGGCAAGGGCTGTTCAAGCTCCAGGCCAGGGGGAGGCCTCCACGTGAGCTCAGGCTCAAGAGAGTCCGCTTCCTGAGCGTCTTCAAGCGGCTCTTGCGCACGAAGCGCAGCCAGCTTCACCTGCCTTCTCATCTTGGACTCGCCAGGCGGGCATACATGACAGTGCCCGCAATCTCTTCCATTCCGGCAGCCCTGCACAAGGCTAATCCCGACTGGGGACTTGAAAGACTTTCGGTCTGGCCGCATGCGTGAAATCTTAGAGATTAAATGTCAACCCGAAGCTGAGGGGACGCTAGAGCTGATGTCGACTTTTCGCACGCTCTGCGTTTGAAGGCCTCCCGGAATGAGACGGGTGATGTCATCACCAACTACTGCATCCACTCGAAACGGATATTTTTTATCAAGTAGTTTGGGCTGAAAGCCGGTGGGGGAGGGGGGGGGGCACTCTAAAACAGCTCAAGAAAGACACCTTTCCAGTTTCAGCCCGGCGCCTGCGGCTTCCAGAACCATGCGCAAGGCTTGCAGTTCCCTGTTCCGTGCAGCGCAGAGCCTACAGAGGCCAGGAACTCCAGGGGCTCCAGGGGCTCCAGGGGCTCCTCTTTCAAGGTCTCCCAGGTCGGAGCAGGTGGCACTATGTCCTCGAGGAAGTTCACGGAGGGGGACGACAAAGGGGGTGGCACCGGAGGCAGTGAGGTTGCCGAAAGCAGCGGGGTGATCACCGAAGAGCTCGATCCCATCTGAAGCACGTTGAGTGCATTTGCTGTTTCCTGCTCCTCTTCCTCCTCCTCGTCCTCCTCCTCTTCGCCGTTCTCGTCTTTGCACCTTGGAACCGTGAGCCTCTTCAGCTGCTCCTGCAAAGCGTGGCAAGAGCTTTTGTGCCAGCAGAAAAGCTGTTTGTCGGAGGGCCATTTCTGTCCTTCTTGCGCCTCTTTATCTCTCCAGCAGGGCACAGGTGGCACCGCTGGCAGAGGGCTCCGTTCAAGCAGCCTTGTGATTTCCACATCCAAGCCTCAGCCATCCGTGTGTCGGCAGGGATGTGCAAGCACTGCGAATCCGCTGCTGCTGCGGAGCGCAAGGTTTGCAGTTGCCGGTGCCATGCAGCAAAGATCCCTTGGACGGCAGGGTACTCGAGCTGGCAGCCTGGGCGGCGAAGCATTTGCAAGGCTTCCCGCCTAAATCGTGCTACGCGATTTACATACGAAGTCAACCTCTTGGCATTGCCGAGAAACAGCATGGTCTGCATCGCCGGTCTCCTGACAGTCACGGGCTGTTCATATCGCCAGGCCATGATTGTCGAAAGGGTTTGGAGCGCCACATCATTGCACTCTTTCGAGCTGGGAAGCCGTGGTGTGATGTTGAGATTCTTTGAGCTCGTAACTTCCAAATTTACTGAGATTGAATGACTTGTGAGATCGAAGCCAGCTGCTTCGGCTCCAGCTTCAGAATTCCACCAGATCCCGGCGCCCGCTCGTCGAATGAAGCAAAACAGAGTTGTGAAAAGGCACCAATGTTCCAGGGCCACACGAAGGGAAACCGGTAGGGAAGGCAGCCACCCATCCGAGGAGGACCTAAAGAGTACCTGATGATGTCGACAAAGAACACGCAACAACTACATAGTTCGACCGTGGAAGGTGCCCCAGCCCGAGTTTCAGCTTATCCGACCTAGGCTCGTGCTGCGTGTGCTTCAGCTTCATTCAGCAGGAAGTCAGACGGAAGACACAGCACAGAGACTCTACAAGGGATTTGCCTGTGGCAAAGACCCCCTCCTACCATCTGAACAGACGCATGCCCTGATCGACAACGGTCTGCTGCCTGACCCTGCAGGAGACTACACCCGAATCCCTCGAAGGGCAACTGCTTAATATCTGTAGGCCGTGTGAGTGTGCATGCATGCATCTGTCCTCGTCACTGGGCGGCACGCAAGTGGCAGGCGTTGGCGGCATGTAGAGGCAGACTGAGTCCTGATGAGAAGCAACTATCAAACACCCGTCCGCACATGCTCGACCGAAACTGAGTGGGAGAGCCAGAGAGAGAGAGAGAGAGAGAGAGAGAGAGAGAGAGAGGGAGAGGGAGAGAGAGAGCGACAGATTTTGATGCAGGCAAGCCTCATTCGCCTCCTGTGTACACTCAGGCCCGAGATGCAACGAAGCCATTTTCTCGTGCCCCATGCTACACTTCACCCTCTTTAAAGGAGGTCGGCTGGCAAGAGACCACGCTTTACGAACTTTACGACGTGGGCGCAGCTGAGCTTGCCCATACACAATCCTTCTCCGCATGTCTCCCAACTTCAGGCTCGTCATGCAACAGCACTGCAGCTGACCGATTGTCTCTTTCTGGAGGTCTAAGGGCGAGATTGTCAAGTGTTCCAATTTCCCGAATTCGACTATTGCTTCAAGCACACAAACGCATGCATGCTCCTACGATTCCTGCACTGTCCACACCTATACTGTAGACGGCACAGCGTCAGCTCCGCATAGTAAGACTAGCAAAGTCGAAGACTGGTGCTTCGACTTCGGTGTCTCTGTCTCGGCAGTCAGCGACAGAGATCAATCTGTACTCTCAGCGCCGGCCTGCCAAGCCCATGTTCTGAGCATGCTCGGCGCAGCCATCACAAAGCCCCGGTCGGCTGGCTCGCCAACATCTATCCGACCGGCAGGGACATCTCGGAAACTTGCAAAGATAACCGCACACAGTCACCACATCTTCGGGCTGCTCTCTGCTGATTTCAGAGACTGTTAAGGAATCCCTGCAGGTCTTCAAGACCAAAACCTTAAAGGGTAAGAATGTGTGAAAAAATGCCTTTTTGCTTTTGTAAACAAGTCGAGGCTGGAGACCTCATCTCATCAAATCCGCTTTCGCATTTGGATGCTGGGATATGCTGGAGGTTCAGGACCCCAACCACTGCTTGGACGTCTAAGGCACGCCCTGAGCAAAACACTTCGGAAATCTCTTCGGGCTCCCTTAGCGAGCTGCTTGGGAAGGCAAGAAAAACACATGAATCCGACACAGAACCCGAATCAGTGCAATGCCCAACTCACTATGAAATCATGACTGTCTTCCACCGGAGCTACAGTGTCACTACAAGTGTGAATGCAAGCTTAGCTTGCAGTCGGAGAGGAGATATCATGGCCCCATCTAGAGCTGAAACTCAGCCAAGTTCTGAAGGCCGCTGGGAAATCAGAGTCTTTGCGAGTGGCAAACCATGCTAGATGATCAGATGTCAGTGCTAGTCCAAGATCAACGGCGAAGCCGGAAAGCACCTCACCGAGTTGAGCGATGTGACTGTGAGAAACGCGCGTACTAATCAGCAACGCTAAAATCATACAGCTGCAGCCAGGAGGCAAGGGATCTGTTGCAACATCCTTGGATGCCTTGCTCTTCTTGCGCTGCTTGATTTCGCCAGCAGGGCATAAATGGCATCGGCCACAGCCAGCCCCGTGCCGACAACCCTGCGGCTTCCAAAACCATGCACAGGGCGAGCACTTTCCCTCTGCATGCAATGCAGAGCCAACTGATGGCAAGGCTGTTGGGAGCGCTTGAATCGGTGGGTGAACTGGCTGGTGATAAAGCGGCACGCTGTGGAGAATTCCCAGAGGCATTTCTTGTGGAAGATGTCGCCGTTCTCCCGCTTCGTACGGGACGCGCTTCAAACCGTCAGGGCCACTTCTGCTGCACAAACCTCCAATGCTTTGTGCCGGTTGGAAAGCAGGCAGCGGGTTGCCCAAAAGCACGGGCCTCTGCAGGTTCTGATGCTGTCCAATCTGAGCAGAGCAATACTGAGGAACAGGTGGGACCGGTGGAATGGATGGAACTGGGGCTTGGTGACATTGAGGTTGGACATGGACTTGCACGGGTGGTTGCACTGGTGTGGACTGCATTGGCTGTCCGGGGAAGAAGGACAAGGACTGCAACTGCGCTGGGTTGCTCTGATGGGGGGCCACCTCACAAACATTAAAGAGTAAGGTGGGGGCTGGCGTTAATACAATGGGTCTGACCTCCGAGAGGGGGAGGCCACTCGGGCCCAGGTGCCCATTTATCTCTGGCTTCAGCTCGTTTTCGCCTTCCTGGGCTTTGGCTCGGATCATGGCTAGCTTGGCCTGCTTCCGGGCCTTCGCTTCCCCCAACGGACACAAATGGCAGTGGCCACAAGCTGCTTCGTTCCTACAACCCTCTGCTTTCCAGAACCATGCACACGGCTTGCACTGGCCGCTGCCATGCAGCCGAGAGCCGATTGAAGGTAAAGGGTCGATGGCATCCGATGCCGTCCAGGAGGGCGCTGGTGGAAGACCCTCTTCTGTTAGGTTGAGGCATGGAGCTGATGATGGTGGCGGCACAGTCGGACCGCCGTCACACAACTCGGTGGCTGCGTCGTCTGCGCTGGCAGCTTCGGCTGCTTGTGCTTTCTTCTGCTTCAGCTCGCCTTTGCGCCGCTTGATCTCTCCAGCTGGGCACAAGTGGCACCGCAAGCATGCAGCTCCATTCAGGCACCCCTGTGGTTTCCAAAACCAAGCACACGGTTGGCAGCTGCCCAACTTGTGATGTGCTGAGCCCACAGAGGGCAGGGAAAGGCCGGACTCCTCTTCAGCTTCGGCTTCATCGCACTCGGGTGATGGCATCGGTGATTCTTCCGTCTTGCACACACCCATACAAAAGGATGACGCTGTTCTCCTGCAACGGGAATGAATGGGATGCCGTTTGGACTTGTGCCGAGAAGTCCTGGCACTGTCTTCGGCAGGAACCTCAACTTCCTGCCTCAGCTTTGAACACCAGTAGAGAAAAAGGACGAACACAAGAAGCCGAGGCCCATGCTGCTTCTTCTTCTCCTGCGAGTACACAACTCACTATCCACCAGCGCAACCCTCTCTGGAGTAGGACAGCATCGCTGAGAGCCCGACCTTCAAACACATGTCAGGATGAGGGCAGGAGCAGCTCCTACCTCTTGAGCCCCATAGAAACCAAGTCTTCCACCGGTGCCAGGCAAAGTGCATTCATCAGAGCTGCCTCCAAGTTTAGCTTTTTTGCATACATTGGCGTCCAGACATCTCCAGTTTCAGAAACGGCCATGCTAACAGAGAAGGGTTTGAACGATGGAAACGGCCACGCCCTCAGTTTGATCGGAGGCACCAACACCACACTACCACGAATGTTCGCGGAAGGAGCTTGGAGCCCATCACGGTTCGATGTTGCTGTGACATCCCTGGCACAAGGCCGGGGTATGAAGTCAATAACACCTGATCGCACTCACTACAAAGATGCATCGCAGCCGGTTGACGCAGGCCTTTGCAACCCTCCAGCAATGGCAGTAAGCAAAATAAATCTCTGCTGCACGGGAATCACAATCTAAGAATCTTAATGCAAGCGACAATAACAACAATGCCTACACTGCGGATGGATCGTCGCAGGCCAAGCCAACCGCCACATTTTAGTGCCATTTTGCACTGCTGCCTAATGCGATACTGCTTTGTAATGCAAAGGCAGAACACAAACCTGGCTAGACGGCACGGCACCGATGCACATGCAGCGAGTAAAACCCACTGTCTGGGTGGCTTATGTCTTATGTGCATACAGCATTTCACGTCTGGCCAACTGCAATGCATCCGGGCCACTTGCTACGTAAACATCCTACAAAGAAGCCCGGCCGCAACACCCCTACGATGTGCAACTGATGGTGTTAGGCGGACCGACTGCTCCTTTGCCTGGGCCGGCAGCCGACCGGACTAAGAAAGTCTCGAAGTTTCCGATGCCCAGTCTTGCCAGCTGCCAGTAGCAGTTCAAGCTTTGATGAACTGGCGAGCAGAAGCTCAAATTTGGTCGGCTAGGCGGCAAGGCTGCTGGTTCTGTTTACCATGTAGGGCCATCTCTTCCACACTGGAAACAAGCTCTCAGCTACTAACTAGGGCACTAGGGCCAGGATGATCGCTTGACCCGTTTCGAGTCTTACCCATACGGGCAGAAGAATGGCGGAGCACTTGCTGATTCAAGCTTCAGTTTACGATACGTCCTCGCGGCTAGCGGCTAGAGCGGCTAGTACTTGGAACTTCCACCAACAGACACACACCTTTACGAACAAGTGCTCAGCCCTCACCGCCCTTCTTTTTCAGAACCTTGTTCTGAATCTGGTTTCTTTTTCTTCGCGGCTCAGGCCCTTGCCACTCAGGCGCAGGCGGTGCAGACGACGCAGCTGGCGCAGGCCCGGGTGGCTCTAGACAAACATGGCAGTATGAGCAATCTTGCCCAGCACTGCAGGTGGCAGATTGCATGAGCTCAACACAGGGGGTACCTCAGCTCCCAGCCGCAAACAAAGGGCTGTGTCTGCATTGCGAACGAACGATTCTCCAGACTGAGCAAGCCACAGTTCCCATTGATGTGTGCCACTTGCCCAGGAGACAAATGCTGCCCTGCAGACTGGCATACTGGCTCACCCAACGTACTGTGGCAAGACACTGATCGAAACCATGAGAAGTTCGATGGGCACATATCGCGGTGCAACTGCACCTGCACTGCTCGAGCTGCGGATGGTGTTTTCCCCAGTCTGCATGAGCTGATGCAGTGACCGTTCAAGATCAGCATCGCCTCATCTCGTTGCGAATCAAAGAAGGTAATTATCATCAGCCACGAGAGCTTCTCCTTTCTCGGATTTAGGGATCTGGCCGGAAGTCCCAACATCGCCGCTCTCTTCGCGCGCGATCTCGGTCAACCCTGGCTCGGGTCCTCAACGCTCAAAGCTACGAAGTCAAAGTCATCCAAAGCCCAGAAACACACTTCAAGCATATTCGAGCCAGGTAGGCGAAAGCTAGGCAGGTGTGAGCAGAGCCAGAAAATACTGAGGAGCACAAAGTTTGCAATGTCAGCACAAAGTTTGCAATGTCACGACTTCTACTGGCCGTTGCAGATCCAAGGCTGTATGCCGAACTGCCCCAACTGAAGGTCTGACAGTTCCGTCCACAAATTTAAACACATCCATGGCAAGACCGACGGAGTTGATGCGCTTGTGATAACTGTTTCCACGAGAAGATCGAATTTCAACAGCCGCGCTCCGCCGGTATCATGCAGCTATATATTTGGAGCTATGGTGCGTTATGAAGCATGCACATCTTTCACATCATCCTTTCACGATGCGCCTAGTGGCCCTCGCGATTCTACTTCTTATGTTTGCCACTGAATGCGCATCCCAAGCATTATGGGCATGACAGGTGCTGAAAGCATTCTCACGGCCATAATCACTACGAGTCACATTATTCAGCACCACTAGAACTCTGCTCGCCTTGACCTGCATCACACTCATGTCGTTAACGCCGTCGTCGCCGCGTCGCAGTGAGCAACATAGGCCATAGGCATCCATCCTCATCATCATCGTCGTCATCTTCATCGTGATCATCATCAGCATCATCATCCGAGTGGTCACTACCATGATCGCCACTTCCTACATCCACGTCGTCAGCATCGTATTGTCGCCATCATCCTCGTCATCATCACCATTCGTGCCTATAGCGATCCTCATTGATCGAGATCACATCTTCTCGTGAACATCGCAAGCATCGTCAGGATCAGCGTAAGCATCAGCATGGGCATAGTCACCATTTGCATCTAGTAGAGTATCGTCATCAGAAACTGTGCCATCTAGCGACAAGGAGTTGCATCAGCACTATCCGCATCACTATCACCCTACATATGTAACGGTAGCTATGGCCGTGAGGCCAATTCGCGCGGCCCCCGTACAAGTTTGCATTCTTGCTGCATGCGTGCATGCATCTGGTAGTCAGGCAGGTGGATGGGCGCTGAAAGAGTGGGTGGGTAGCCTGGTGGCCGGGTGGCGGGATAGGCGAGTGCAGAAGGGAGGAGTGCGAGGGAGTCAGTATGACCGGTCTCGCTTGATTAAACCACATCATATTGCCATTGCCGCAGCATCGCCCGGGCAAGGCGCAGGGGAACAGGTGCAAAGAGAGGCGGAGGGAAACGCATTTTTCGAAAACAGACAAAGCACAGGCGAACGACTTACCACTGCATGCCCACTTCGGTGACTTGGGCAGCGACTCCGCACAGGCATGCGCAAATGCATACTCGGATCACGCTCGGAGAAGCCAACATCGCCTGAGGTTGGACGCAGTGACCACCAGCATGTTCCTTTGACCCTAGCGAGCCTGGAAGACAGACACAATGCGTCTGGTTGCCACAGTCGAAGCAGGGTGGCCCATCGACCACCTTGGTAGACACGCAAGCGTTCTAAAGGCAACCAGTTGGGCGTTCCGGGAGATTCGCAACGCTGAGTTGCCTGCCAGCCTCCCTCCGCAAAACAAACGTCATGGGTTGTAAAGTTGTAAAAGTCTCGGCTTCCGACACCCATGGGCATCGGCGACTGCACAGATCGGAATTCCTTCATCTTTGAAGGAACCGGCTGCCAAGTTGGAGCAGTCCTGCCCGAGCAAGACAAGTTCGAGCGACACTGCGAGCAGGTTCATGAGCAGGCCACAGGCCATAATTGTGTCCTGTACTGCTGAGGTGGCTGCATCGGCTGAGGATTTGGATATGGCGCAGTGCCCAGCACGACAGAGCTCGAGATCATCCCCGGCGTCATTGTCTGCGCCCCCTGCGCCTGGCATGTGGAACCGACGCGTTGCTTAGTCAGCCGATCGAGAAACAAGCATCAAGCTATACAAGTTGCCTGATTCTCTGGCACGAGACGTTCTGCCAGATTGATGTAGTGCGCTTCTGACCGATGGCCAGGTTCGGTACTTCTAAAGCCTCAAGCTCTACGGCAGCCGCAGGAATTCCTTTTCAATCACCGGGACACCCCCATCCGGCCTGCCGGTGCATTGACTTGTTGCCTCGGCACCGCGTCGGGATGGCCAACAGTCTCCCAAGAGACGCTTTGCAAGCCGCGGCACCACTCTGGCAACGCAGGAAGAGGTCCCGGTAAGGATGATGGAGGCATCGATGGCACAGGATGGGGCACAGGAACCTGCATTCTGAAGTGGGTCGGATTAAGTATACACCGTTGCAGCAACGTCTCAAATGAAGCACTGCCCGGCACAGCTTGAGACACGACAAGAACTTCTGCAACGGAAGTCCTTCGGTGGAGGGCATAAATGACAAAAGTCACCTTAGAGTATGCATTCGAGAATGAGACATCAAGAAGTATCCGGGGGCGGAGGACATCAAGCTTGGACTTCAGTTCAGGGCGTGATGGCTCTTCAGCAGAGCCGCACTCCTGCCCATCTTTGCACCCGGACGCAGTCCACTGGAAGAGGCAAGGCCTGATTGGAACATCACAGGAACTAGAACCTCAATTGCTGCCCCACGGTCTCACGATGGCCTGCAATTCCCTGTGCCGTGGCGCTCGGATCCGCGGGACCAGCTGCCCATCCTTAGCTCGCAGGATGACCGCAAGAGCCACAGGCAACACATAGCATTGCCAGGTCCCCACGAAAGTGCTTCTGTTTCATTTGCGAAACAGCGAAACATTGACGGTTGTGTTTTGCTTCGGGGTGCCAGTGGATTTGCCCGGAGCATAGCTGCTTCACAGCCACGCATGCTACACCACCAATTTCGACATTGACGGTTGCCCCACTGTTGCCCCTGTCCATGGTCTGCAAAGATAGGCACTGAGAATGAATTCTGTTCACTGCATCCCACCCTGGTCACATTGGAAACCAGTCCGCCGTTTTCTTAAATGATGTGGCGTGCTTAGCTATTGTCAGGCAGGAAACCGAATGCTCTGAGCCAAACTGGCCTGGTCCGTGTCGGCAGCACCCAGAGTAAGCCGGAGCCAGATCACGTGCCCGGGCAAGAGTTCATCGGCGTACTTGGAATATATTTCGGTCCGATATGCTGGCTAGCTCGTGCCCCTCAACCGCACCCTCGCCCCGCCAACGGCCCCGCGGGTGGCTCGAACTGGTCCATCTGGTAGATATGGTGGGACCCTCTAATCGCCTCTAGACTCTAGACAAAGATGACGAAGCTTCGATCCAAGGAACCTCGATTCTGATTCCTCCGGCGGAGGTGGACCATTGTGGCCTGTGCCGGGAGCAGGAGGAGCAGCCGGCCCGCACCTCAAAGAAGATCCATCACGCGCTCGACCGAAGCTTAGTTGCGTGACTGCCTGATCTCATCCAACTCAGCACGAGACACGGCATCCGCCGGAGACGGCGTCGTGGGAGGCGGGGGAATTGGCTTCGAATTCTCTATCCACGGAGCAGGTTGTTCTTCTGCCTGCTGCCAAGTCCACTCCTGCCTCCTTCACAGACACGAGGCATCGGATAGCATCGGCACAGCACTCAGCTTCGCGATCACCCGAAAATCTCGTCCTCTTCCCTCGCTCTCGCTGCGGTGGTTGGGCTTTGGGAGGAGGCTCGCCACCCTTGGAGTGTTCCCTCCGCCGCTTCTTGGCATCTTCCTGGGCTTGCACCGTGACATTTCCAACTCATTACCAATCCTTCCCGGGGTTCTAGGATGTCTCAGGTTGCGGTACCACGTGCGGCTGAGATGCTGGAGTACAAAGGTGGCAGTGCGTGCAGTTATAGGCATTCCGACACCCACCAGGCTTCCACAGCCATGCACAGGGGCGGCAAGTTCCAAGGGCATGCTCCCTCGAGCCTGCAAGTGCACAAGTCGACAACCCTTTAACGACGCTTCGACTCCGGCCTACGGAAGGCAGGTCCGAGAAACGTCCACGGCCTCACAGAAGGCGTGAAAAGCAGCAGTGTGACGGAGCGGTGCTTTTCAGATGACATGACACGCTTCCCTGGACTGCCGCAGCGATCACGGCTGCTGCAGAAGCTCTCGCCACTAGTCACTAGCCACTGCTTCGCTAGGAAATCCGTGCCTTGAGACACTTGAGACCACTCGTCGTATGGCTCGGGTTCATCATACACCCGTCCGGCAGTAGAAGCCTCACAGTTCGAATGCTCAGCCCGATGGCAGGATGAGCTGAAGGACGTGCTGCGTTATTGTGCAGCTTGCCTTCCCCGGCACCTCCCCAAACGAGTGCGGGATTTGCGAAACAAACATCAGCATTCATCTCCAAACATGACCTCGGATCGCGCACGCTGAAGAGCATGGCTAAGGGTCTCAAGCTGTGCCTGGAGAACGTAGCCACGACCAGGCTTGGCTTCTAGACTCCCGGCTCTGGTCCGATTCAGCTTGAAAGCAGGCTGATGCTGTCGTTGCATGTCAGGCACTCCAGCAAGCTACTCTGTGTCCATTTCTTGTGCAACAAGATATTTTGCCCTGCCCCCTTGCTAACTTGGAAGGCCAGACGAAAATTGTGCTCAGAAAATCTTCTTCCTAGGATGAGCACGCAGATGGTGCATGGGTCCAGCCCGGCTGGGGTCAGCTTGGAAACAACAGCCCTAGCTGAGTCCGTCCGCACAATCGTCACGCGATGTCACACAGTAGTACCCTCACTTCGGGCTTTCAGCCATCCTAGCAGGACAAGTCGCACGCGGTCACTATCCAAGAACTTATGGCAGTAAGACCGTCGCAGGCTCCTGTTTGCTTTTTTTGCAGCCAGCTCCTCGGCAGCCTTCTCATAGGCTGCCAGCTGATCCTTCCAACCAGAACATTGCAAAAACTTCTCAGGCCCTTCTCTGCATCTGCACCTGCCACGATTTGTCTTCTGAGCGTGCACCTCTCTCGGAGCCCGTGCCGAAGTCCAGGGCCTCGAATCCAAGAGAACAAACACACGGAATTCTGCGTGCTCCCCGCTTGTTTTGCAAACGACACTGTACATTAGAAAACCCTTCGCCTTTAAAGACGAGCCGACCCGTCTTGACTTCTTGCCCAGGGTGGCACCTTGATTGCCCACATCACAGGCTCGGGCAGGTTCAGGTCCTGAGCAGAGGCCGGATAACAAAGCGCTGCACGAAGCGCCACGAACTTTCGGATATGGGAAGTCCTGCCCTGCTCCACGTTGGATCTTGCTCTCATCTTCTAAAGGCGTGTTGAAGCTCCACCTGCACGTTGAATTCGATGCGTGGGCTGTCCAACTTGGCCATGAAAATTCTCGAAACAACACTCAGATAGATCTTGTCCCGGAATTCACACAATATGCTGAGATCTCTCCACTGCGGCCGTTGGCAATGCAGTCTAGCAGCCCGTAGAGCCCAACCAAAGTAATCAGGGACAGCCAGTAGGTGACTGCTGCATCCTGCAGTAGCAGACGAAAGGATGCGGGACCTGAACCCCGTAAAGCTACAGCATCCTTGAAGAGAACGGGCGCGAATATGCAGACCTCGGCACGAAGCCCTATCCAGGAGCAGCCAGCCGTGCTGCAGATCTAAGGACGAGACAAAGGGCAACACCTCAGCATGCGTTGCATCAGCCGGTGCATAGCCTATGCAAGTCAAGGATAATTATCATCTTCAAGAACCGCACAAGGAAGGAGATGTCCAGGGCCCGTTTCTCCTGCGCAGCTCTACCAGGCACAACCAAGCACTACCAAAGATCCGATACATCTGCGGCGACCAATCATGCCATTTGAGCCATCGGGCTCCTCGTAGCCCATCCCCCACGGTCCACCAGGCTTTCGTGCACGCAGGGCAGGCCTCAATGAGTCTGCGAAACTGAACCGGATGCCCGAAGCAGGTCGTCTTATATAAAGAAAGTGGAATAATGCTAACTTAGAGTCTGCACCTGTTGAGTCTGTGGCACTGTAAAGAGCCAAAGACCCCATACGCCGAAGAGCTTGATCCTGGGCCACGGAAGAACACGGCTCCCCTCCATCAGGCAACGCAACTCCGGGTTCGTCACGCCAACTTGGAACCTTGCTGCATCAACCGCATTGAGGTCTCTCTCCCTCCCTCGCTCTCTCTCTCTCTCTCGCTCTCTCTCTTCTTCTTCTTCTCCAGGGCATGGGGATGGGTCAGCATCCCCGGGCGCCAGGCCCACCCCAACGTCTTGTTGGGCCACGGGGTGTGAAAGTCGAGCATAGCTGATCAATGGGTTAAAGCCACAAAGAATACGATAAGGTAGACATGAACAGCGTATGCTCTCAGCAGAAACATGCACTAGGATGCCAGCTTTGCCTTTTTGCAAACACGAAATAGAAAGACCACATGAAGGGCAAAAGGGTAAGTGGCATCCCCCCCACGGTCATGAATTTGCACCTGTGAACTGTTCGGGGCGCATTGGGTCAGAGGT
>CAJNDV010030915.1:0-21086 GCA_905221635.1 Symbiodinium sp. CCMP2456 | reverse complement strand
TAAACTCGGATGGCCATGGCTCGAAAAGGGGCACAACTCGTTACGTAACCCTGGAGGACCGGTTAGAGCCTCTAGGAAAGAGAGTTGCGCCCAAAGCCCATTGTTGCCTCCAACTGCGCGGCGGCCTGGTCCGTGGCGGCTACTACAACAACAACAACAACAACAACAACAAAACTGACACGCACGGAGCTCAAAACATTGGAAACACCAATACAACGCTAACTTGCTGTAGCCTTACGCTTGAGCGGAGATGATTGGACATCTCAACAACAGCCGCACGCACAGCTCACAAAATGTAGAAAACACATTCACACGCACATACATCGAACTGAATCGCTGTAAGCACCACCACAAGTGTGCAAGCAGTTTCTTTTCCGTCAGACATTTATCATTGCTACTAGATACTAGATTTTGCCAGCCTTGATTGCTTACGACCTTTCATCGCTCCTCTGGAGCTCAAATCAACACAAACGCTGTGTGCGTGCGAGTTGATCACTGCCATGACTTCTCTTGGACGCAACAATCTGCAATAATCTGCCACACGACGTTGCGGATTCCATCTTGAAATTGGTTCTTGGGACACGTAAGAGACAACTACGATGAAGTGCGCAATACAAATAGAAATATCGGTTTGATGCCTGGTTGATGTTCAATATGGAATTTTGTCACCATGCCTAACTACGGCTTGAACGAAAGGGGAAAGTTTCAAATGGGTTCACCTAAACATTAAGCAATGGTTCCATAATATACAGCTGAGTTCTTTGCTATATTAACAGTTTGTTAGTGCTCAACTGCATTCCGGCACAAGTAAATGCAAACAAAAAATGATGCACAGGTAGTCAGTTATTAATCAAACATGACAGATATTTAAGCAGTGTTTACACGTAATGAATATTGCGTATCATCCGCACAGAACCACTGTGTAGATACTTTTTTAGTTGCTACTTCAAACTTCAAGCCTACTTGTTGAGCATTGGACCTCTATTCCTCTATTCTGTGTATTACTCGTTTGGTGTTTGGGTCATGCTCCCTGCATCTTTCCATTGCACTCCAGATTTTCGTTTCACGTTTAATATCAGGCTGTCTCTCACTGGTCACGATTGCAGATCAATGCAATAACTCAAGCCCATCTAAATACTCACTGGAATCCTAATTGATGTGCAGTGCCGAGCTTTCTACGTATATGCAAGCAACATTTCAACAGAAAGTGTAAGAATGCCTTCAATACTCATCGAACATCTGATGTTCACATACAACTGAGAAATGTTTCAGTAGTCTAGTAGTATGTGCTTCACATCTACATGATATTTACCCAGATACTGTGCAATAGGTTTGCTAACCCATTATTTCCTCTGCTGAATGTTTTGTTAACTGGTAAACAACTGGAGTATTTACGTACTCTACAAGCTTGGCATGGGCATTGCATGATTTCGTCGCTTGTGAATATTTGGTGCGTATTTGCGTTTTCTTGTGCTGTCTCTTCTCAATGAAATACGCGGTTGTCACTATCTACGAACGCATTAGCACTCAACTTCTACGCCGTGAATGATTATTTGTCCTTCTTGTGCTGCCGCGCCGATAGCTAACACTTATTCACGAGTTTTGCGGGTTCGTGGGTATTGTGTGCATACTGGATATTGTGTGGCTTGGGCAGCATGTAGGGATGAGGCAGGAGAGCATGAAACGTCACAGAACTGGATGCATGCTCCAAGAGAAACAATTTGACACGTATGGCAAATGCTGCCTGACGGTGAGTCGGTGAGTCTTTAGGGAACAGATCAGATAGTGACTGGATGAGACATGGGTGAGGCGGAAAGTGCCGGAAAATGTTTTTAGTGGCTGAGCACGTGAAGATCTGCGGACACACACCGGTGGCATAAACACACCAAATAGGAAGGTACATCGGGGGGAGTGTAGCATATAAATATATATATATATAAGAGAGAACCCTCACCCTCGTAGCTCGCAGCAAGGCAACCGACTTTGTTGATGCCGGCCCAGGTAAGGTCGGGTATCTCAGCTGGCGGCAAGTCGAGTGCAACTTCGATGCCTAAACTGCCTAAACATCGAGTTCCTTCTTTGCTGAGCACCCATGGGAAGGCATCGTAGCACATGAAGCCAAAAGCAACAATGGACCTCATTCATTGCGGAGTTTCCGCGCAAGTCGTCAGCAAAGATATCCGCCAGACTCCGCGAGGGATTCGGTTCCGCACAAGATGGCCTGCACCAAAAACCTTCGCAAGCATGGCAATGGCAGAAACTGAATGAAGCATTTTCTGGCATTCTCTAAGATGACTAGATAACTTCCGAGCGCCAGGCTCCAATTTGAGGTTGTCGGTCATAACGAGTTTCATCTCGTTGACGATCTGCAAGTCACCGAGGATTCAATGACTAGCAGATTAGCGGCTAGAGCCCCTATACGACATCAACCAGTACTCGCGCAGGCGCACACACACTTCCAGCGATCCCCGGCATTTACATCTGATTGCCAGTACGTCTTGACTCAACTGCTATGCAGTCCTTCATCTGCTTCTCTTCGATTTTGTCCTGTCAAGTCTTGATCGATGCAAGCAGGGCCCTCTCGCTCCTTATCACTGTACAAGTACGGTGGTGTCATGCAGGAAAAAAAGACCATCTTCAATATCCTAAAGCGCAAGGTGCCTCTAGTTTTTTGCGTTTCTCGGTGTCCTCCTCAGGCGTCGCCTGCGATGTGAGCATTCCAGGCACCCTTTGTTACGGCTGAGAACTGTATCACTGCATCCTTGAGCTCGGCCCGCAGGAGGATCACATCGCGCTCGGTGTTGACAATCGTGCCCGGGTTCAGAACCATGTCGAGCGTCCTTGGAACCAGTGAACTGTCAACACCCAGGCAGGGCACACCGCCTTTGTCATTGCAGGGGGGCGGGCAAGTTGCTGGCACCGTTCATCTTGCGCAGCCTATCCTCCAGGTCCAGCACCTGGTCTGACTTTTGATTACTGGATGCAAAGGGGGTTGTCACAGCCTGAACAGCACGAGTCACGAAGCTGAGTGCAACACCAAAGGGTCATCGCCTGAGACTTCCTCGAAGAAGGGCTCCAGCTCCTTGCGACTTTCCGGCACTCAGATCTCATGTGCATCGTACACCGCAACGGAGGCGTCTCACTGCACGGACACCTGATGGTAGGGTCTGGCCGACGGCCGTACGATGCGAAAGCAAAAACCAAGGTTCTAGAGTTTGATGCCCCCGGCCCCCTGCACCACGGCATGCGGCCGGTGGCGCTTGAGTTATAAAGTGTAATCCAGAACTTCAATACGTGTGACCCCGATCCCTTATGATCGACATGCAGATCATGCATTCGAAGACGTATACATAGGCACATGTATATACACCTACGAGTACATGTGTTTATATATAAATATCAAAATAGCGTATACTGCGCCTCAACACACATACACACACATGACATTTGTATGAGTTGGGGCGAAGAAAGTGTGTACGCATGTAGCAGTTTAGCCATGTATGCATGTATGTTTGTGGTCGCACGCACACGTGTGCAAGCATCAGTACGTGCAGGCATGTGCACCCCGAGGCTCAGGTCAACGAAAGACCCGTCTGATAAGCGTGATCTGATCCTGGGACGATGGGATCACGACATTGCCTGCATTGACTTTTCAGTTTTGCAGCTGGACTCTAGTGTGGCATCGCACGCGGTTCAGCTGTTGTCTGTCTGAGTGCGTCATGGGTACACAGTCTGTCGCAGGTTATTCTCCTGAAGTTCTCCTGAAAAGCTTGACTGTAACCAGTAGAGATCAAGTTAGCATGCTGGCATCCACTGGCCTAATTGGTTTGGTGTCGAGTCAATCAGAAAATCAGTCCACTAAAATGCCGTGTGAGATTTGTTCGTCTGCCAGGGTAGCCGCATGTCGCTGTGCATTTGCAGGGTCCAAAGTTCCCAGTGAGTGCAGACATTAGACGCTTGGACGATGAGCCTGCAGCTTCTGGTCCCTGTGCTCGATCTATCCTGTCGAGATATCCTTTGCAACATAATAGCACAGTGACTTGGTGAAGCCCAGCAGTGCACTGGTTTCCAAAGAGCAGACCTGACCGGTCTCAACCTGCGTCTTGCTTTGTCAGGGCCTAAGTCTGTTAAGTCCACTGCTTCTCCGTTTCCCTCTAAGCCTCTAAGTCCCTGTTAATTGAGGGATAGAGCCCTCAGAAGCTCCGAAGCTGAAGGCAGGCTTGTCGGATGCGAAAGCGCGAGCTATCGCAAGCTCGGCTCAAGCCCTGGTCTTCTCGTTGCCCATTCTGTGAGCGGGCGAAGCCTCCCCAAGCTGGGGACGAGAGATAAAGTTCTAAAACAAATGCGGGAAGCCGCCTTGCAGCTTCACCCTGCCCAGACCCAATCTCTGCTGCCAGCTCAGCATGCGCAACTTCGCAAGTGCTGTGCCTGGTTCTCTCGGACATCCTCGAACAGCTCAGAACCCCTCAGTTTTAAAAGACTGAAAACCTGGCCCAATGTGATTCACTCATTCAAACTTGAGCCCAAGTCAGACTAGCAAAACATAGCAAAATCCTCGACATCTGCAGCGCCACCGCCGCTCTGCCGGGGCTGTGCCTCATCCGTGGTTGGTCTTCAAGTGGGACTAGAACAAACGTCTTTGTTGGGGGCTTCGTGCTGGCGAATCGACAGTCGCAACTCAGCAGAAGAGTTCGCCAGCACAATGTGTCATCGTCACGAGGAAATCCATCATACAGAAGCCCCAAAGAAGAATCACACAACATGGTTCACGTTAGGGTGGAACAGGTCACAGCCTTGAAGCAGCACGCAAACGGTGCTTGCCCTTGCAGGCTCCGAACCACGACAAGTGAAGCACTAGAGCCGAAGATGGAGACGAGAGCATCATTGGAAAGAGGCGTCTTTCAACCGAGATCCCAGCCCTAGCTGCCAAGGGTGCCGTTCGTGCTGCCACCCTCCGCCTGGCTCGGGTCGAGGCCCCATTGAAAACCGAACAGCCTTACGCTTACGAGCTCCTCCGGATCCAATATGCATTTAGGATTCCTTGTCGTTAAACATTGGTCATGATTGGTCGCTTCACTGAATTTTCTGGCAAAGTAGCCATATCAAACTCGAAAGCATATCGGCGAACAAGACGTCGAACGTGTGTGCATGACCGAAGAAGCCGACACTTGGTTCCTCGTGCTGAGCCACGTTGTCTTTCGTGGTGCGAAGTTCCTAAACAGCAGATTCCCCGCACCCCCAGCGCAAGTAACCCTGCACCCAACGCAGTCCAACGGCAGCCGCATGGCTGAAAACATCTGAAAACTACCGTTACTAGCACTAGTACTACTGGCCTCATCGTCGTGGACTTCGTCGAAGCAATCGTAGGTAAACACTTTGCGACTCTCTCATGTTCGCAGACACACACACACACACAAACACATATATATATATATATATATACATATACATATATATGTATACATATATGTATATATATATATATATATATATGTTTATATTTATAATATATATATATATATATATATACCTACCTACATGACATGGGAACAGTAAAGTCTCAGATTGGCATTTTGGTGGAAACCAAGGCTAAAGGCACGCTCAATAAATGCAGCACTTCCGTCGCCTGTCTTGGCCCAATGGAACTACATTAGTCTCAGCTTCCCTCGTTCATCCTGACGAAGGCAAAAGGCAGTCCGACAGAGCCACTCTCGAGTACGACTCGATGACTGTCCATTCGAGGACCCCTGGGAAAATGTGATAAATTCCGTTGTGCGCGATGTACACTTTGGACTTGAGACAAAGTGAGGCTGGCACAGACCTCGTTGCTTCTCTGTTTGGCCAGCAGAACATAAGAAAGCGCTTCACAGGGGCGTCGCCTCTTCGCCACCACACCTGCTGCCAGAACCGTGGCGGCCGCCGACAGTGCCGACGGCATGCCTTGATCCATCAAGTTTTGCCAGCGCCCGCACGCATGCTGATGACGGCAACAAACGTGAAGAGCACCTAGGCTCTAAGTCCTATGGCGTGAACCTTCAATCCTTTGCATGCAGCCGTCGAAGGAGGCCTGCCTCGCTCACACGTCACTTCCGGCGCCCGTCCAGGTGTTGAGACGAGCCTCAAAGCTCAACGAGTGCCCAGCCTAGGAAGCTTACCGAGCTAGACCATACAGCTTGCCCACGCGAACGGGCCTCGCCGGTGGCGTAGGAGGTGCTGCGCCAAGGGCAAATGCCTTGCAATTCAAGGGTGGGGCTGGGTGGCAGGAGTCCAGACTGTTGACTGCACTTGGCAGGACTCTGACGTTAAAAGTCTTCGATTAGGTCAGGGTCTGTCAACTGAAGCTCGAACCTCTCCAAGCAGCGCCATAGCGACGATCAGGGCTCAAGACAGAGACTTCCACAGCAGTATCAAGCAGTCGATGCCGAGTCGATGCACTTGACTCGATTATGGTGCAACATCTGCTACCGCCCGCTTTCGCAATGGATGAAGTGATCTGACCAGCTCACACACAGATCTGGGCCTGCCGAGAATTTGCGGACATCGTGGCGAAATGTGAAGCCAAACAAGCGAACTGCTGCCCCAATCGATTGAACCCAATCGCATTACCCGAAAATCCAGAAGACAAGCTCTCCCTACGCTGAAGACCTTCTGATATTTCGCAATGCCAGGTGAACAAAGACATGGCACGTGTCCTCAGTGTGCAGTGCTTGGGATTTGTCAGCCGTCTGCACTAACCACTGTCAGACCAGGAGAAGTGAGATCAGATTGTTCCATTTCTCTTTCCTGCTGCTACATCTGTGACCGACTGTACTCTCTTATCTTGTTAGAAGGACAGAAGAAGATAGCAAACGCAGAGGATTGCCGGGCGGAAACAGCAGCCTCTCGACGACACTTAGGATGGTCGCCTTGCAGAACTTCAGGGTACCAGCAACACATCCAGGTTAGCACTCCGTGGTCTCGCTGTGCTAGCCTGTGGAGGCTGAAAAGAAATGCTGCTCTCGTGGAACTTAGCAGAACGAAGCTCGTACTGTAGGGTGAGCACCACCGCCTGAGCATTGGGGAAGACAAACTCTGCGACCACACGAGAAGCGGAGGGGAGGCTGAAACGAAAAAAAAATCAGTCAGTCAGCCCACATTTCTCTCAACGCCACTACCAACGACAAAAAGCACGTGCATTCAACAATGCCGTGTGAAGACTAAGCATGCAAAGACACAAGAAATGCACGAGAAGAGGATCTACTTAATCAACTGCATCTCGTGGCACTCTCGTGCACTTCTACTGGAAGAGTCCAAGCTGGTGCTCTACGGCAGCAGCTCGGCATTCACCACCAGGCACTCGGGCAGAAAACGGCGCTTCTGCGCCGGCTAAGGAAACTAACTGAATTTGTGACCGGCCAAAAATCCCTAGGCCACGCTTGGGTTCATGAGGAGCAAAGACAAGACAACTACGTAGTCTACACTTCAACCCCAATTCCAGGAACCAAGCTGCTACTTGCCGCAGACTCTGGCTGTGGCAGGACATCAATCGGAAGAACGGTTTCGACATGCATCTTGCTTGAATCACATATCAGAATGTTGAATGGCCGGCTGGTCGCGGTATGGTAAAACCACTGCAGCCCGGATCACTTGTTTGATTCACTTGCCTCACCGTCAAATTGCAGATGATACCGTGGGTCTGATACTGCAGACGTGAGCAGATAGACTTTGGTGCTGCAGGCTCATCATCATCATCATCATCATCATCATCT
The DNA here is from genome assembly GCA_905221635.1 of Symbiodinium sp. CCMP2456. NCBI lineage: Eukaryota > Dinophyceae > Suessiales > Symbiodiniaceae > Symbiodinium > Symbiodinium sp. CCMP2456. The sequence goes on along the minus strand of CAJNDV010030915.1, from coordinate 13,338 downwards.
GGCCTGCCCGAACCCGGCCGGCTCTGCACCAAGGTATGCTCTGCCTCGGAGCACAACTTGCATCCGACGGGGTCCATCAACATTTGGGCCTTCTCGAAGCTTCTGAGTTTCCAATTGCTCGGGGCATGGCGCTCCTCCATTAGCTTCTGGAAGGCATGCTTGGCAGCCTGGGCGGAATACGCTTCTGGTGCGCTTGGGCCATGACCTCCATCCCAAGCCTCCTCGCATTCCGTGTTTTTGTCCGGGTGAAGTTGCCTCAAAGTTTCATGCCAGAACACTTGCAACCTGGCACCTCAACTTACAACATCTCTAGACATGAACCGGTCACTACTTGGGCACCAGACCGTTGCAAATCGCGGAAAATCAATTTTCGCACCTCCCAGATTCAACGCAGAATCCTCCAAGCTCAAGGTGGCATGAACAAAGTCCGGGCACCGGTCTGCCTGAAGCGGCTCTTTGCAGGTGTGCTTCAGTTGCTCCCGCATTTCAGTCACCAGCAGGTCCGCCTGAGCTTCTGGGTCCTGCAGATGTCATCCTGAAACTGACATCGACTTGAAAAGGAGGAAGCCGGTTGTCGCCTGATCCTGGCTCAGAGTATTGACAGGCTCGGGGACCTGGCGTCTGCCGAACACCTGGCAGACGTAGTGCCATTGCCCAAGCATGGCATGTCTGTTGCTTAAGTTCCCAGCCCATGCCGCGGCCGTAGCTGCACGTTGGTGAAACCTCTAGCATGCAGGCTCGTGCGCTGCGCGGACTGAATGCTACTTTCGAAATCATATGTTACGCTGTGTTATGCAGAAGTCCGACATGTAAGGCACATGCGTGGCAGGTGGCGACGGCGACGGGACCGGAGCTTCCATGCGAATGCGCGCCTGGAGCCAACACTATGACCCCTGACTCTTGACTATGATGAAAAAAGCCCAGGTCACCTTCAAAGGCGTTGGCCGCACAAACCTTGCAATCAAAGCGCTTTTTGCTTATCCAAAGACCCCGCTCCGTTGCACACCACGAGCCAAGTGCGAAGTGTGTGCGCCATTTAGCCAAGCCGCTCCCCGTTGTCAGAGAGCCACGCACCTCGGCGAGAAGTGCAACACCTACCAGACCTATCACTATCGTCAACCCAAGAGCTCCGAGGCCCGGGCTTTGCGTCGGCCCCGGCCTCCGAAGCCGCTAGAATGCCACTAGAACATCCGTAGAGGAGTCACTACAATAAGGTATCATTATGATCGCATCAAGCAGCCATTGCTCGTCTTCCAACTTCTACCTTGAGTGCTGCTGAAGACTGATGGCTCGTTGCTACTGCAAGTCGCATAGCTACAAGTACGCATGTTGTTGAGACAGCGAAGATTGCTATTGTCACCGTTGCTCATGGTCGTCGTCGTCTCATTGATGAGTCTTTTGGGCTCATGGCCCTCTTCATATCGAGAATTCCTCACCTAGCACCGAAAAAGCTCAAATACCAGTTAGGTTGCGGAGAGGAGGAGTGCAGCTTCATGCTCGTTGCTCGTTGAGTCGCAACGATACACGGGTGCCAACCGCTCTGGCTCTGTGCTATAACATTCGAAAGCTTCACTGAAAGACATTTTGCACTCCGAGGACTCTACAGAGCCTACGCAATTTCACACACGTCCCCCATGTATGTCCTTCATAGTAGGGGAGTCTTCTAGGACATCCGTAGTACTGTAAGTGGCACCTGATCCCTGCAGAGGCGGTGCGGGTTGGTGGCTCATCGCCTTGCACCCCGATTGCTGCATTCGTTTGCACATGCATCTCTGATGACGGGGCGAGGTCTGCCTCTCGTGGATGTAGGCATCCATTGCTCGGAACTGACAGTCCAAGAACCTCGCTGCTCTGCGCCGCAAGCCCCTTGCCAAGATGCTTTCCTGTCTGAGCCGCAAACGCTTCAAGCGCCCCGGCTTCACCCTGGCGGCACTAGCGGGTAGAGAGGCCGGCGGCGCCGGCAGCTCCCACTCCCAGTCCTGCAGGCAAGCTACCACCGGACTGCAAAGTCCACGGTGGGCATCCGGCCTTGACCAGCTCTGGCGGTCTCCACACCTGGAGAAACAAGATGTGAATTGCTCAACATGGGAATGCTAATGGCCACCTCGAAAAGGAGATTGGACTGGCAGGTGTTGGCCCAGACTTCCTGACGAGACCAAATAGCTTGGTGCATTCGTTCCCCCCAGTACGGTCCGAAGACAGGCAAGTGGACAAGCACTATCCGACTGCATCCCGCATGATCCAACAGGCCTTGGACTTATGGCCTTGTTGAGGTCTGTTCGTCGGTGCAGGGCAGCCAGCCAGGCACGATTTTAGGACGATTTAGCCAGCAGCGAGAATGGCGGAGAGAGCGAGGGACAGAGAGACAGATGCGTTGAAATACGTTGATCGTGTTAAAGAGATGTCATTCACCGGTCGCCTGCACCAAATAAGAAACTGTCCTCAGCCAAGGGACCGAAGTCTCTGAGTTAGAATCACTTTAGCAGACTCTGCCGGCCCAAACTTCAAAGGCAGACGGGCTCAAAGTCTCATTTGAGGGAGCTGGGTGGGAGCCAGAGGTTTCGCAAGGGTCGCCTCAGGGTCTCAAGGGAGACCAGAAAGGTAGAGGGCCAATAATTGAGGAGCTGTATTTCCCTGGGCCTTAACGCCAGGAGGTGGGCAGCGCTGGAAGTGTTGAAAAAGTGGAAGACACGCATATACACGCATGCACCGAAAGTTGATCTGTCAAGCCTCAGTTCTCTGCGCGCATGCATTAATTGCAGTCTAAACCGAAGACTGCAAAGCTTAGCTCCTTGTGCGGGACATCCTGATGCCGCCGGGACCTGCTCATATCGCACCAAGCTTTCGACAGGATTGGCTCTCCATAACCAGAGGGCAAGCCTGCCTGAACCGAAGGGCCCCGAAGCAGTACTAGGACTAGGACTTTCTTCATTGCAGCTCCGTGTGGATGTGCTGCCGACACCAACACTGGGAAGACTTGACAAACCTCTCTTTGCATTTACCTGCCAAGGTCTTCTGAGCTCCACTCGCCTATTCCCCCACCACTGCAAACTACGAACAATATCTCCCATATCGACCTGCCCAGCTTCTGGACCTCAGCATCGCCAAGATGGTACAGGTGTGAGTCTGCAGTGTCTGTCTCGGAGCAACTGCCTGCGGCCTAGCACGAGCCTATGTGTGCCAAGTGCTTGGCATTGGATGGGCTGTTGAGAGCCTCGCGCTCCTGCGCCATCACACATCGCTACCAGGTGCAACACAAAGGGCCACGCGGTGGCGGCACAGCCGCGAGCCAAGCTCCTCCGCAACAAAGATGGCAGCAGCCGTGGCCTTCGATCCACGGTAAATTTCGCCACACGTGCAAGGTGTCCAGTTGCGGAAGTTCTCAGCCCCGTACATCTCGCAGATCTTCCATCCGAATCTGCAGCGGGACTTGCGTGGTCTTACCGTCTTGCAGTGCTGTGCTACAGAGAGAAAGAGAGAGAACGAAAGAAGAAAGAGAGAGGGAGAGATCTGGGATTCGTGCAGCCGCAGGCTTCCTCGGCACTTCTGGGCCTCGGCTGTCACTAGCATCCGCTTGCAGAGACCTGATTCTAAGCTGGCATGCTGCCAACTCATACCTGGGCGTTTGGGCTTGTGAATGGCCGCGGCTTCCTCTGCAAGTAAACCTGGCTCAACTTCGGTCGCCCAGCCACGCGCATCTGGAACTGCAACCCCACAACAGAGGCGGAGCTACGTCTTGAAACGCACGATGCACTGGCTCGCTTTCTCCGTTTCCCCAAGTAGCGGCATGTTACAGGCAAAGCCACTAGAAAACGTCATAGCCTCCACTAAAGCAGGTCTTGCTTTGGTCTCGCTTGGCGCCGGAGGGCCAGGAGCACAGACAGCAGACGCTTGGAACGCGAATGGCTGGCCTGGGGCAATAATTCAACTCAGTCTGCAGATGTCCAGCCGTATCCAACTTCATGGCCCTTCGAGGAAATCATAAAGACTCCAAGGGCCACCATGTTGACGGGACACCGTGTCGTCGCTCGGGACAAGTCGAATCTCACCTCCCACACCATGCCCGCGAATGGTTTTCCTAGCGTCCCTCAGTCCATGTAGCATCCATAAATCCACAGCTCCTTCCTGTCCCATGTCATGAACACGGATTCCTGTCCCCACCACAGGCTCAGCCCATGAACAGGCTGCGGAGATCTTGGCAGCAAGGGGCCATGACGAAGCCACGGCCTTCGTTGTAGCACCTCTTCAAACTCAGCTCGGCTGCGGCCTCTGAGAAGCCAAGTTTGTGCTGCATCATCCCAATTAATTTGTCGCATGAGCTCCGCACAAGGACCTCGGCCGCACAAAACCAATATAGCACAGGTAGAACGGGTCTGGACTTGCGTCGTTAACCCTTAGCACACGCACTCGAAAACCTGAAGGAAATTCTCCCCGAGCCTGTAGAATACGAATTTTTGCCAATCCAAGGGTCGCATTTGCAGCTCCCAGCTCATGAAGGAGTCCTGCACCCCTCGCTAGACCCTGTCCATTGTAGCGGTGGTTCGTTGGATTTGATCAGTCTAGGATCCTATAGTATGAGGTACCCCCCCAAAAAGGCAACTACTATGGAGACTACAGCTATGATGTTAGGAGTTCAACAGCTATGCCGAGGCTCTGTGCGATACTGCACAGGCGAGAGTTTCAGGTTGGCCACCCCTGGGAGGGAGAACATCGAAGATCGAGCGCAACAACAGAAAAAATCGCAACAAACCCGATGATGAAAACAATAACTGCAACACTAACTAGGATAAGAAGACGACCGACAAAGACTCCAAACCCTCAACCTTAAGCCCTATGCAATTACACCCTAAACCCAAAGCTCTAAGCTAAGCCCCAAATCAGAACTCAGGTCACAGATCCAACTGGGACAAGAAACTAACCATAAGAATCATCAGAACTTGGGTCACGGTGCCCTGCGCTCACAGCAAGAAACAGCAGGACTGGGAAGAGAACCCTGGTGTGCTCGAAGGGAACCCCGACCGGCTTCTTGGGAGCGGCTCTCGGGCTTTAAGGGTTTAGTCGCACGGTTGTATTGACCCAGAGACTCCAATATCCCTTAATTAAGGAATATACCTTAAATCATATTAAGGATCCTATTATAATTTAAGGAATATTCCTTAATAGTTAAGGGATATTGGAGTCTCTGGGGATTCACATTTACTTCCAGGCTACGGGGGGGTGTTCGCTTGCACATACGAAGGCGTGGGCAAAGAGGCGGGTCCTTCCGCTCAGACTGCTCCTTCAGCGCTTGGAGAAATTCGGCTGCACCAGGTGCATCATTACGCCCTCTCATCTGGAAAACCGCTTTCGAGTTTGATCCTTGAACGGGCCGATGTGACAAATGCAGCGCACATTCACAGATCAGGGAAGCTAAGATTGAATGAACGCTCAGGTCATCGAAGTGTCGGATATACAAGTCGCTCACCAGGCGTCCGAGGAGAGGAAGTGCAGTGAGAAGGTCGAGAATCCAAACATTGTACGATGAATCACCTCGTTCCTGACTGTCACCATCTGCATGTAACCGCCTGTAAGCTTTATTGGCAGAGTTCAGGCTCATGCAGCTCAGCGGCAAATTGGATGAGATCAGTGAAAGGTAACTCGCCTTCCTTGAACCAGTCACGCGACGGCCAAAGACAGTACACATCGTGAGCCGTGCGGGGCTTCTTCATGGGCAGCTGGCTGATCGACTGGCCGTACCTGCTCCAAAGACCGACCAGCTCGCCTGAGCTCTGTACACAAGCACAGCTGTTCGACAGCAGCAATCGATGTGGCATGATCTGGCTCACCAGGGCACTCTCAAGATGCGTCGCATTGAAAGTTTCAAATCGCCCATCGCAGCAGCGCCACTCATGTTTCACGACGACTTGTGCCGCCTTGCTGCAGCGCAGCACGCGGCCGAGAGAGGCTGCATCCAACAAGCATACAATCTGCAGGCGCCCTCCGCAGAAATCGAGCAAGCCAATGGCGCGGTCCATTGCACGAGATATCGCGTGTTGAACGCCGCCTCACCTCCCTCAGCCTGAAGAAACATTCCCACAGCCCCTCGACATGCAGATGCAAACTTCTTCTTGCAAAGCTGCCCCTGCAACCAATTTGGACACGTGCACAGGCTCAGCTTCTGAACGGCGGCTGCATTTGTCAGGACATGCCAAAATAGGACTCGTCAACAGCTCATGACATCATCTCATGTTTTCTCAAGGTTGGTCCCCGACAATCGAGAATGGCTCTACGGTCCGAGGTTGGGTTAGCCAGAAAAAGCCTGCTGCCGCCCCTTTTGCCAGCAGGCCCTTCCCTCAACATGTCGGGTTTGCCGTGCAAAGGTCCTCCACGGTAAAACGGCCCTGGCCCAGGTAACCACATGCCCAGTACAGCCAGAGCAGCAAGAGTTGGGTCCCCGAACCTCGGGAAGCCGAGATGACAAAATGTCCGTAGCAGGGCGCGCCCACTCGAACTCGTCGTCCATAATCTGCAAAGGATCACAATACGCTTGGGGCTTGGCCAGGGAAGGAAATTTTAGACACCGCAGCCTCAGACTCCAAGACCGTGCGGACCTGCCGCAAGCGTCTTGCACTCTGCATGACAAAAAAAACCTAGCGAATACTCAACTTGGCTATCACCGGACCGGGAGGAAGGATTAAAAGCAGATCTGTTGCCAAAGACTCTTCAACTTTCCCTTTCTCACGCGATGCCTGTCGGCTGCGTGGGAGCCCTCCATCCTGCCACAGAGACCCAAATCTGCCGGGGAGGAGAAGTCTTGCTCCCGTCCTGGGAAGCTTTGGAGCACGCGCTCGTCGGCCGACCGGTTCCTGCCCTCCAGACAAGGCCAGCGAAGTGTCTCCGAGCCGATGAGCAGAAGTCGGCTCCCATTTTGAGCTCCAGCGCTCGGTGATTTCGAGTGTCTAGAGCTTCATGCGAAGGGCCAGGGCCGCTAAGGACAGGTCAAGTCTCTCGCAGTTGATCTCAAGCTCTCTGAAGCAGCCCCAGCTTTGCCGGGGCCATGCAATTCTGTACCTCTGCGTCTGCAAATTCAAACTGGAGTGCAGAGCTCGGTCCAGGGTCCCAGTACTACATTTACTACATGCTCTCGCCCTTTTACATATATGGCCAGAGGGGATCGCACATGACGCTTTGGGCATTGGAGGCTCGATTCCCTCTCACCTCGTTCGAAGAATAACCTGCAGTGGTTCGTTTTACTACGTTCCAGAAGTGCGGTGAAACTGCGCAGAGGGGGCTTGCTGTCAGTTGTCAGGGTATGTCAGCGTGCCGCATGACTTGGCGCCTTCCTAGCATGCAATCATGGACTTGATGGTGCATTTACGGGATTTCCTGGGTATGCTCCTGACCCCAAGCAAAACGAGGAAGCAGCTTCCTGCTTGCCCCACGACTTTCAAAGGAACCGGTGCGGAACAGGTTTGAGCGCTCGCATCCTTCCGCTCCGAGCTAGAAGTTGGGCTCTTGAGAACGTGTCCCGACCCGCGGCCCGAGGGGCTCAAAAGACCTCCAACTCAGCGTGTGGTCTTCCGGCTTCGGCCTTCCTTGAAGCTCCGGCTCGAGCCCCAAGGGACATGAACGGAGAGTAGACTGCAGCTGAGGCTCCACTGCTGAAAGGTGGAGGTGAGCGCTTTCTCATATCTGGCATGCCAAAGGTCAACGTCTTCTTGGGTTGGCGCTGGGATCTGCGGGCACCTTCAGAGGAGGAGCAGCACTTGTCAGGAGCGCATCACCAGCACAAGCTTCTGCCCAGATGCTGGATCGCTTCACCGACAACCGTCAGCATTCTCGCCTCCCAGCTGCAGCTTGCTACCCTCTCGCACACACACACACATACCACCTTCCCATATCTTCAACTCTTTCGAGCCTGCCGTCTCGGCAAGCAAGGAGTCATAAGATCTCCAAAGAAAGCAACCTGGAAGAATCAATGCTCCAGGAGCAGAGTCGACCAGCCCAACCAAGATTACTGACCCACTGTTTGCCAAAGAAAGATCTTGGCTCTACGCCTCTACTCACCGATCCTCAAGCCTCCATCGGATTCTAGCATCTTTAGGCAAGTCGCCGCGGGAATTTTGAACTGATTCAACCTTTGCAGCCGGCCACGACTCATGCGATGCTCCTACACCGCGCTAACACCTCAGATGGCCAAGCAGCCACAGCCGAAAGCTCATCAGCCCCGGCATAAACGAATAAGTCTCGTCCTCCCCAAAGGAATAAACAGGATGAATCCTGTAGCCGTGCCTTACTCAAGCGAGAGGAGTAACGATAACTCGCATCTAGAACCTCAGGCTCGGGTATTGCAGGGCTCGGCTCAGCTCCTGGCTGCAAGCAATACTTGATGATGCCTTTCCGGGATTTCAACACCACTCGATTCTTGCCAGTTTCACAGACCTTGCAGCGCACGAGTGCTCCAGGACAAATCATCAAGCCGCAGGCTACCTAGCTCCGTCCTAGCCGGTCCTAGCCGGACCCTTCAACACTACACACATGGGTCCTGGAGACCTCACCAACTCAAGACAACCGTACTAGCTGGAAGGGAGCGTGGTCGTTCCGGCACACACTTGTGGGATTTCGGCAACAGCAAGAGGCAAGAAGAGGAGAGGGGTGAGGTGGGGTTGCTATTTGTTGCTTCACACCAGCCACGGCTGCTGCGAACTGCTCAAGAAAAACATCGAGCATAATCAACGTACAGCGACGATGCTAGATGCTGTTTTACGTTCTTCATCGCTTTGCAGGTACAGGTGCTTGATCAGACCACCCATCCCCTGTCTTGGAATAGCTTCGTTGGCACAGGTACTTGTATCCAAGACAGGCTTGTGCCCCCTGCGCCGTTGAAACCAGTGTAGGAGCGACCCTCTTTTAAGGAAGTTCACACACACACACACATCCATGCTGCAAAGGCGCTGTGGCTTCTTCAAACCCACCCAAGGCCAAAGCTACCTTGGGCTCAACTCAGGTCAGCAGCGGTGCAAGCCAAGTCTTTGCCGAAAGTCAAAGCTCTGCAGTGCATGCCTTTCTCAGAACTGCTGGCCAGGCCGCATTCGCCCCTTGAGACATCAGCTTGTGTACTGTGGACTTGTCGGCGGTTGACATCTTGCAGCGCAAAGGGCGGAGAGCCTCTAACCCTGAGCTGCCGGACAACATGCAAGACCTGCCTCCCAAGATCTTGTTGAATACCTCTCATGCGTTCTTCGCACAGGGCTGCACTCTCTGCGCGACAACAGTCGAGTCAAGCTGAGCACGTGCAAAAGACGCTGGCAAACACATCTCCATCCGAACAGGGCACGTGTCGCAGAGCAATCGAAAGATAGGGTTGCCGTTGCGCAGGAAGTCATCAATCAAAAAAGCTATCTTCGCCTTGACACACAAAAAGGGCAGCAGAAGTGTGGGGTGCATGCCGTGTCGATATCTCGCACATGTGTCGAAATGCCATCGTGGCGCAGACTTGCTCACAAATTTTGAATCAAAAATTCCGTTGACCGTGAAGCCAAAGCAAACTGCTCCATGTGGATGGAATGCAAACAGTGTCTTCTCCTGGGACGGCTTAGCGGCGTGCGGCATTGTCTTTCCGAGGGCAGGAAGACTCGGGCCGCAACTGGCTTCACGTCGTCAAGGCATCCTCGCAGCTCGCACCTCGCCAGGAACCTTTTGAAGCCCTGGCCTTCCATCCAGGCCAAGAACCTAAGCCACAACGGCCTCTTCCTCTCTGAAAACACTGAAAGAAGTGTAGATCTTTCAGAAGCTGCAGACTAGCTCCCGCCAAGTTTCCCGGGCCAGGCACTCAGTCGCAGGTCGAAGATCACCGGCGCCGCAAAAATGAAGACAGATACGCAGAAGGACAAGCCTAAAGGACCTCCACGGGCACGACTCGAACGAGCAGAGCATGGCGTACAGCAGTGGGCCTGAAGCTGCACCCACCAAGGTCATCGCAAGCCAAAAGCCTCCGTGAGATGGGGTTCCGGTTTAGGCTCCGTTTTCGACATCTGCCGGGCACCTGCTCGCAGCTGCCAGCGCGGCAGTTTGTACATCCTCACAGTGGAGGCGACGGTCGTACTGCCAGGCTGCCAGACGCCCTGCGACGCCCTGATACGCCCTTGGTAGAGTCGAGCGACACCAAATAGGAGGGAACCACCAGGAGGCCCATGAAGTTCATCCTCACGAAACCAAAACCACAGCAGCAAGTGGCAACACGAAGGCAACAAAGGCCGAGCCCGGCCCGGCCCGGCCTGGCCAAGAACACGAAAGTCCAGAGAAGAAGGAGCACTGGCCCTGAGAGCCAAGAGCCAACAACCTCAGCTCGACTCCGAGCTCCTTCACCTCGGACTCCGAAGGCTTTTTCAAGGCCCTGGCAATAAGGGTCGGCAGTAAGCCCGTGAGGCCATCTGACGGTCCCTCATCGGACTTCATGGCTTCCTGCCACTATGTGCGCCCGAGCGGAGCACAGCGGCAGCCTGCCTCTGATTCTCTGCTTGGGCCAAGACGGCACAAATCAAGACTGTCATGACAGACGGCTGGCTACCAGGATGCCACAAGCGCCGGGAGTTCCGGTCCTGCGCTCCGGCGCTGTGTATGGCCGCGTGGGTGACCAGGCCGTCTGGCAGACATAAGAGGGTGTTTGCACAGGCCCGGAAGAAAGGAAGTTCAAGCGAGACAGGGCTTGCTCCGACTCGTGAGCCACGGGAGGACGGCCTGTGCACGGTCAGCTGCTGTATCAGTGTGTGCATGCGTGTGTGTAGATCCTGTGTACGTCAAGGTCAGTGGCCTGGAGAGCGCACAATCGAGCACTTGCCCGATCTCGGCCTGTACAGCAGGCGCGTTCCGTTCGATCTTCCGCAAACCGGATCACGCTTCCCTCCCGTGGCCTGCTTCTCGACCTTGTCGACCAGACCTCAGAAATTACCCACTGGTGACGGCACTCTTCACTTGCGAGCGACTGGATGTGAAAGCGCCCGCTCACTTGGCTTCGGACCGGTCTCCTAGCAGGAACGAGTCTGTCCCATGATGTGCATGCAAGTGCAAGACAGAAGGCGCACACCGGCCAAGGAAGCACCACACAGCACAAGCAGTGCAGACGTGGTGTGTGTGTGTGTACTCACATAGCTGTTTGCCATTGTTTGCCTATGTTTTCCTGACTTCGCTTTCATCATAGCAAACGGCATAGGGCTTCCTTTGCTGGCACGGTATGTTACAGGCCTCTTAAGCAAAAGCAAACCCTGCGCAATTCGCATCAAATCCTCCGCTCGGCTGTCTAAGTCGCGTACTGCCCCCGCTGCATGAAGCTGATGGTCTGTTCCCTTGCAGCTGCACCAAACTGCCAAGCCCTACTTTGCGAGGCTGCTGGGTATTTGTCTGCTCCGCTGGGTATGCCGTCGGTTTCGAACTGAAGTGCCAAGGTGCCAAGTTCTCAGCACAGTTCTTCTGCATTCATTTCTCTCATTTGATTCACAATCTGGCAAGGTACTCGCAGAAAAGCTTGGCTTCCTTCTTGCTTCAACGTGATCATTCTTGCTTCAACGTGATCGGCCAAAGGCTCTGTACCATCTCATGCGCACCACTACCCGGCACAACCTCAGCATCGACAATTCCACGGATGAATGCCAATTCTTCCGCCCGCCCAGTCCTTTGTGGCCGCCTTGTCTGTCAATTGGTTTGGAGTCTCGCTGGCCCCCTCCGACTCCGACCAACGTGAAACGCAGGTACGCAGGCACGCAGGCACGCAAGCCCTGGTTCATTTAGCACCTTTCACCTAAACTTCCAGTTACCAGTAACACCCAACGCCGCTTGCAGTTGCTTGCCGCAGTCTCCGGACGACTGCGGGTTTGCTGGACAGGACGCAGGTGGGTCCGTCAAGACATCACTTAAACTTTGACAGGACACAGTGGAACCCACGAGTTTGCAAGCATGATAAACAAGTGGCATTCCCTACAAGCTCCTGAAACACATCCTGCTTTCTGATTCTGGCAACCTCTTCTTGCTTTCGCCGCCCAACCTGTCATCATGAACGGAAGCATGCAGCAGAAATGCACAATTTCACACACAACTTCACATTGGAAGCACGTTCTGCCGAAATGCGTGCCTGCACACAGTAGCCAATAAGCAGGGCGCCCAGCAGCATCATGACCAGCATGCCTGGAACGTCGGCCCATTGTACGGTTCTTTAACACCATTGCATCATGACACCAAACTCAAGCCAGCAATGCCCACGCCAGCCGCTGTGGGCCACATGGCAAGGGGCGCCTTGAGCACAGGCGAGAGCTTGGCATGGATGGGGCAGATCAGGCTGACCGGGTGGGTCCACGTGGCACTCGGTGCTGCTGCGGTCCTCCGCACGCAGCCCTCGCGCGTTGAAGCCCTGGACCGTCTGTTCGCCCACCTCGAGGGTTTGGACTCCAAGACGCTTAAACCTCTACCGCCAGGCGCGATGCACCTGCCTGCGACTCGGCAGGCGGGACTTCAGCAGGCTGCCACCTGAAAGAAATCTTACGGTAGCTCTGCAGCAATGACTTACAGACTGCTTGGAGGCTGCTTGCAGCAAGTGCACAAGACAAGGAAAGAGGCTTATGCATGGTGTCAACGTCGTGCCACCACCGCAGGTGGAAGGTCTTTTCTAGCAGAGCGGCACCCAATCGTAAAGACACGAAGCAAAACAGTCCTCACTTGCCCAAACACTCCATACATCACATCTCCATCCCAACAAGGATCCGACGCTGCGCTTGCATGGACGCAAGCATCTTTAGTCTTTAGCCATCAGTTGCTGCGGTGGAAAATAAAACTGTGCTTTCTGCCCGTTTGTTAACTTGTACAGGACACATACACCCGTCTGCCTGCGCCAGACTTAGCAAGTCAAAAACACCAAAGACACCAATGTCCCGCTCTCAAGCTCTCAGAGATCTCCGCGTGGAACCACCCAGTTGATTTTGTGCTCAGGGGCCTGACGGTACAGGTCGGGAACTCAAGCTTTGGCGTGCGCAAGGTTGTCGGGGCCTCCAGGTAGAACAACTTCATGTCGATGCGGTACTGGCGATGAGCTTGGATGTAGACCTGACATCGGGAGCTTGAGGGGCCTCCCAGATTTGAAGCATCATGCACGGCGTGCACGCAGGCCGAAAGCCAAGGAGTCGGCCCAGGCAAAAAACAAACCAACGCCCATACCACCGAGGAAGTCGCGCAGATAGTGCCTGCGCAGAAATGTGGACGGATGACAAAGCCCGTCCGCTGGGAGTAGGGACATCCATAACTCCATAACGCAGGCGAACTGCAGGAATGAAGCAGAAAACACATCTATGGGGTATCATGTCTTATGTTTCT
>CAJNDV010030914.1:33826-47661 GCA_905221635.1 Symbiodinium sp. CCMP2456 | reverse complement strand
ATAATTTGTTCATGTCTGTTCATTGGTTAAAAATCCATCTGATGGATCTTTAGCCAATGAACAGACATGAACAAATTATGTTCTGATCTTGTTGATGCAAACCCCCGCGCTTGTTAAGTTTTGCAAGCCCAAAGTGCACAGGCAAATCCGTTAACCTCTGAACCCGGATTGTTCTGTGTATTGACGCTGCCAGTTGCCAGAGACTACATAGATATGTGCTCATCCGCGAAAGCGAAAATCCCGCTTCCCGACACCTTCATGGGATCCTAGTCCCAACACCCTATACAAACCTTGCGGCTCCAATCACGGAAGCAGAAACCCAAAGCCGACCCCAGAAATGCGCAAGGATCCGCCTCTTGAGCCTTCCGTCGTGCCCGCAATTCCTGGTGAAGAACGCGCTGTGTGTCAAAGCAGGGGGATGGAAGTTTTGGGGTTCAAGCAGTTGCATCGCTGTCTTCCCGGGCTTCAGGGGCTTAGAGATTCAGGGACGGCTCGGGCTTGGAGTTGTAGATCCTGGGACTTTGCGATTCAGGGTCTGCGCCTCGTACTGCGACTGCTGGTTCTGCACCTGGCCACCCAAACCCGCAACAGGAGCACACTCACTCACTCACTCACTCACTGACTCACTCGCTCTCGCACTGAATATGATCAACAATATTTACATATAGTTCCACCAAGCGCTGGCGGCCTTCTGTCCGCACCGCTTGGAGAAGCTTTCCTCTACAGCAGCCACCGCCTGCCGAAATCCCAAAACTCAGACTGACTGTGAAGCCTGCACGTCATGTGTGTAACAGAAACATAAGGATCCCTACTACTGTAGACCCTAAACTCCTAAATAGTAGGGTCCTGTTTATGAGCACGCCGATGCAGTAAGACAGCTCAATACATCGCTGCATAACAAGGAGAACACACAGGCTGCCATACTTCGGATCTGGTGGGTCGCTCCGACAAGGAACCTGCGCACTCAGCTGGCTCATGGCATGCCACCGCCAAAGAGCCGATGCTGTCAAGCTGACAGCTCCACTGGCACGGCGGAAAAAATACACAGAACCTTTGTGTAGAAACTGCATGTGTTGCGAAACCTCAACGATGCGAGTTTCGCTACAAATACAGTAGACAAGCCTCTCGAGGCCTCTGCGACAGATGTCTTGGCATTCCGCTCCTCCTGCGATAAGGCATCGCGAAGCGACTGGACCTGACACACGTAGGACGGAGCCCGGATCGGGCAAGAGAAAGCAAATGATTCTGTTGAAAACGAAGACGCTGATGATTGCGATGCTAATCATCGAATTATGGAAAAAGTCATGTCTGTGACGATGTTGCTGCCAGCAAAGATGGGCGAGTGTGAGACGAGGACGATGAGGATGATCATGGTGGTGGTGGTGGTGGTGGTGGTGGTGGTGGTGGATGGTATGGAGCAGCGCAGGTTACTTACCGCATACTGATGCACAGTCTACATACTGAGCGTGCGGAGAGACACGTGCAAAGAGAGACAGAAAAAGAGAGGGAGAGAAAGAGCGAGAGAGAGAGAGAGAGAGAGAGCGAGATAGAGAGTGAGAGAGAGAGAGCGAGAGACAGTGAGCGAGCGAGCGAGCGAGCCAGAGCGAGCGAGAGCGAGTGCGAGAGAGACAGCGAAAGAAGGAGCGAGCGATAGACAGACAGGCCGAGCGAGAGAGCGAGAGAGACAGAAACAAAGGGACAAAGCGAGGGAAGGAGAGAGTGCCAGACAGAGAGTGCTTCAGAGAGGGAGAGAGAGATAGAGCGACAGGCAACCCTGCCCGGCTTGCCTGAGCCGCAAGATTTTCGAGCTGATGCTGTTGCTGCAAGGACTCCGATGCCTGACGGAACTGGTGATTTATGGTGACTCAACCTGGAGCCCGGAGGGTCCGTAGCGGTATGAAGGTTGAGTTTTATCCCCTCCCCCCTTCCGAAAGCTGGCAAGTCTGCTACTTATGTCCAAGAGTAGCTTCGACCGGATAGGTGGAACAAACGACGGAAGGAGTGCAGCATTGCATTGCATTGCATTGCGTGCCAATGTTTACGAACAGCACCCTGCAACATACCGCTTCTGAAGGGAGCTCTTGGACCAACCCTGTCTCTTCACATTTAGGCGTTAGCCGTGGGCCTGGGTCAAAAGATGGTATGAATTCGAACTCTTTCAGGTGCATAGAAACATGAGGACGCTTTACCTAATACCGGAACCAAAAGGCAGCAGAAGGCTTGTCTTGGATACTCCATGCGGCATTGTTTGGCACTCCCGAGACAGAACCTGTATGCTGACATTACAATCCTCGAGCAGTGCCAGCAGCGGAACCTCAACACGCCGTCGCTCACTGTCCGCCGCGATTGCGGCAGCCTGCAGTGAAACCCGCTATGCTCGAAAAAGGTCAGGGTTCCGGCTGAATGCTTTGGGTGCGCGGCCTCTCAGCCTGCCGTTTTGCGCTCGCAACTTCAAACTTCTTGAGTCTGTCAACGTGTGATCGACACTCCCAAGGCTTTTGGGTGGACACACACGCTTCTGTCACCTACAGTGATACCAGATCGAACGAAATCTGCATCTGTTTAAACTAAGGGAAAAAAGGCAGCTGCAGCATGCAGCTGCCACGGACTCATTTACGAATGAAGAAATGCAATTGCGTAAATTGCAATTCTCAATAGTAGGTGCCGTCATCCTTACCTGGGCTATATGAGTCTGTTGTTTCCAGGTTGCTTCATACAGGTTACTATTACTTTAAGGAACAAGTCCCCAAAAAGGCAACAAAGTACAGTGCTCCAGAACCCAGTTACCCTGGGCGTCGAGCAAGCCCTTCCAGTACCAAGCCTCGTAGGCCTTCTTGGCGTTCGTGTCCACGAGCACCTCGACATCGCCGGTTCCAAGCAAGCCACCCTGGCGCACCTCGAAGACCAAAAGGTTCTTCTTCTCCACAATCAGTCCGGTCAAGGGGCCGATGACAGGCGGAGAAACGCACCAGTCAAGGAGCTCACCCGTGGTCACCTTGAAAGAGGAGCCATGCAAGGGGCAAACGATGACGTCACCGATCACGTCGGCACCCTCGCTCATGGGCGTGCCGATGTGGGGGCACAAGTTGCCGACGCAGAAGAGCGCCCCCGCCTCTGTCTTGCCGATCAGCACATCGTTTCCGGCAAGCGTCAGGGCTTTCAGCTGCTTGGGCTGCAGCTCGGAAGACTTCACGCCCGTTTTGATCCAGGCGAGGGAGGGCAAGATCGTCTGCGTGGTGTAGCGTGCCGCGGTCTTGGAGCGCTTGCGGCTGGAGGCCAAGCCAACTGCCGCAGCCGTGCATGAGGCAACGGCGGCCATCTTCACTCCGAAGCCAGCGGCCGACTGCTGCCCGGGCAGCGTGGCCTGCGTTGGCGCGGAGACGGCCTGGGTCTGCACGGCATTGCCAGTTGGTGCGAGGAACGCCAACTCCATGCTGCAGGCGGACCTGTGACACTAGTGCCTCCAAGAATCCTTGAGCCCTACAAGCTGGAATCGCAGGAGAGTGCAGCATTTACAAGACTGGAGCAACAAACCGAATGGAGGTTGTGCTTCCTATACTTCTCTCAGTGGTTTGGGGTGTATGGTACTACCAGCTGTGGGACCATGAAGCCCCGAGGACCTTAATTATTCTACACGCATCAGCCATCAGGCTCGCGTAGCCTGAATCCTGAATCCACGTACTATCATGGAAATCATTATGCTTCTTGTCAGTAGTAGTATTTTGTTGCTACCTGATTGCTTTTGCAATGTGTTGCAATCCTTAACTATAAAAGCTGTGATAACCATAAATAACTATAATGGCTGTAATATCTATAAATAACTAGAATGTAATGGCTGTAATATCTGTAAATAACTCTAATGTAATAGCTGTAATAACTATAAATAACTTTAAATAACTATACTAACTATACTACTCATCATCCCCAGGCCTGCTCTGAATGGAGCTTCTGCAACTCTGACACACGCTGGCGCCAGCGGCTCTGCTCCTGTCTGTGAGGGTTTTTTTAGACTTGGAGGCTTTTTTTGGCCTACTACCGAAAATAGGAGATCCCCAAAATAGTACCCTAAACAGGAGGGTTTAGGGTTTAGGGTTTAGGGTTTAGGGTCAAATATAGTACCCTAAATAGTAGGATCCTCATTATGAGGACCGCCCCAAAACAGGTACCCTAATTGTAGGAAACTCCCATATGGGCTACTACAGTCTATGATCGTAGAAACGACTCTCACGGACCTGTCGAAAAGATTTATCCGTGGTTTGCAAGCATCAAGTTGAGATGGCTTCACATGACATGGTTGGTAAGTATGACTTTGCGTCAAATGTTTTGTGCATTTGTGCTTTGGGTTTGGAGGGCAGGGAAATGCCCGAGCCTGCGTTACTGCGACATCAGGACGAGCGATGCAACGCCGACTGAACTGATACCGGACCGCACCGTAAAGAGGGAGTCACCAAAGACAGAACATGTCTCCTTTAGATTTTGAACCAGAGTCACTAGAGCTATACTTGTTCGTGTTATGTACAGATCGACGGACTCAGGTTTGCCAACGATGATACTGTCTCATATTTCCGTACATCTGCATACATCCGTATCACCTGCCTGAGCCTCTGTCCAGACTGACTGGGGAATTTGCGCTGAAAGCTCAGAATCAAAACCCCCGTGCATGCCCTGCACTCGGGATCGCCGCTTCAGCAGGGGCCTCGGTTGCTGTTGCCAGAGCCGCCTCAGCAGCTCTTGAAGCCTCTTGCTGCGTGCCTCCGTCGTGCTTTCCGAGGTGTGGGTCAAGAGAGGCGATTGAAGGTTCAGCGGATCCCCTGATCGAAACCAAAAAAATACTCTCGAGAAGGGGGTCTCCAAAAAGCACATTGCGGATGTCTCTTCTCAGACTCTTTTCGCATCCTCATCATACAGAACAAGGAGACATGTTCACAAAAACACAGCTGAGGCAAGGAACGGACGACAAAAAATGAAAGTGGCATGACTGTAATGCTGGTGATGGTCATGCTGTGGCTGGCACTGCTGATGACGACAATAGTGAAGATGATGACGATGCAAAAGACGATAAGGAGGTCAGGGTGGGAATGAAAAGGAGCAGAAGCCTACTGCTCTTACTCGTACTTCTACTTCTGTTACCACTATGATCCACAACGCCCACGACTTACGACTACGACGTCGTCGTTGACTGCTACTACGACCGTTTCTACTGCTACCTTGACTACAGCTGCTGCTGCTGCTGCTGCTGCTGCTATAGCGACGACGACGACGACTGCTGCCACTACCACTGACGTTCTTGATGCCCTTGCTGCCGCTGCCGCTGCTACCAGACTGCTTGTAGTATCACTCCCAGTACCACGATGAAACGCTGACTGGGCTGCGGGCTGAACACTTCTTCTAGTCGATCCCGCTCTGCCTCGTCTCACGGGCAAACAAGAGTGGCACCATTGCAGGCAGAAGTAGAGGCAAGACTTACAGTTTGCACATCAACCTACGTGCATGCGCTGACCAACGATACAATCACCTACAATCACAAGCCGTGCCGACCACAGCCCCCGCCTTCAGCTTGGCTAACTCCGAAGAGTCCTTTCTTATTCTTTGCGACAACAGAAAGGAACTCTGGGCAGTCACTGGCATAGGATGGAAAGCATGGAGGGATGGTGGTAGAGGGTCCCAGCAGGGTCAAAGTTCTCCTTCAAGGCGGCCACTGCCGGCTCCATGGAGAACTCGAGACAGTGGACGCTGCATTGGAGTCAGTTAGAAGTCATCATGCATCAGGTTGGCGTCGTGTTGGTGTGGTTTGTGGAGCATATGGAATGCCATGCAGCATGGTCTTCTCAGGGATCCTGTTCTCTCCAAGTTTGCTTAATTCCTGATAATGCAACATTTGAACAAGCGTAGAACACAAAACATTGTGATCCTCGCATCAACGGTGAGTTTGCTTTGGCATACGACGGCTGGTCGCTTGTAGCGAAAGTCTGTATATCAAAGACAGGTTGCAGGAGTCTAGCTTTGTGTCGGTCAAACCACAAGCCCAACAATCACTCGCAGTGCACCGTCATGTCGGGTTGCTGAAACCACAGGTGGTGTTGAGGATTCAACATGAATTCAACAAACTCCTCGTAGCAAGCTCATATCGCAGCATGCACCTCCGAGGCAACAGGGAGTGTAAAACAATCCGCGGGTCTGCTCATTTTTTGCTACAGCATCCATCCACGACAGCACGCCACAGCCACAGCAGCGGCTGCCTCACGTACGAGGAAGTGCTGACGAGACAAGATAAGCGCATGATAAGGCGTTCAATATGCTGCCCCGATGCGGCCCCAACTGCCAGTCTCATGTCTGAGTTTCTCACAGCCAGAATACACGGCGGTTGCCGAAATCCGCTTGTAAGCGCCTGCGCAAGCCCACATTCTGTCGAACTTTTGCTCATGGGTTCGGCGTGCGGGTATGTACGGGTTGCAATGCTGTCTTGAGAGTCTTGGGTTGAAGTAGCAGAGACAAAAGAGCGGTACCGTTTGTCATATCTCTGCTCCTTGGCTCGTGCATTTCTTCCATGCAATTCCTATTCTCATCGTCCAAGGTCCACAGTTTCGGAAGGCTTCACCTCGCGACAGACAGTGGAGACGATGCAACCCGGAGAGTATGTGGTTGCTTCAGACGTCGAAGCTGACCGGCTCCGGCTTCATCAGGCACTTCGGGTGCATGTAGGGTGTATTGGCTTCAGATGTCTGGCTTCTTCCTGAAGGGCAGGCAGCATCCCGGCCTGAAACACCTCATCCGTCAATGGCACGGCTGGCAGTTGGAGGGATTGTCGGAAACCTTAGTCAAAGGCCAAGTGAAAAAAGCTCGCAAATGCCCGAGCGCTAATCATGCGTGCGAGTATATAATTGGTAATAAGGTAACAAGGCAACAACAACAAAACATCATGAATCATAATCATAGTTAGTCCAGTAGTAACAGCAGCAATGGAAACATCATTAATACTATGAATACTATTGAAAGGCACAAAATCTGCACGTTCTTGCGTTGGATTCCTGTGGTCCTAGGTCCTAAGACCTTCAATCGGATTTCTCAGGTTTCAAAGCAGCGAAGGAGTCTCGGCGACTTCCCCTTTCAAAAGCATTCTATAATGTAGGGGCCTTAATAATTAGACTAGGGTGTTGGGGTATATTATGCCATAATCATAATAAGGAACCCCCGAAGTAATATAATTATACTCTATGCCTGGCATTGACTATCTTCTATCTGCTTTCTGGTGTTGCATCGCGGGGTGCTATCCTGAGGTGACTGACGAGAGTGAGATATTTGATAGAATGGCTACTAGTCCTATCAAAGTATGACTGTCATCCCTTCATGATGTGCAATTCCATTCGTTCTGTTCTGCTCACCACAGATTACGAATCACACATCGCGACCGGGCGTGCTGAATATGAGGTCTGAGCCGACAAAGAAGCCCGGGATCAGCAAGGTCGTAACCTCCCGATTCCAAGCGACAGCTGCGGTGGTAGCATGCAAAAGCTGATGATGCATGTGATGATGCGGCTGGCGGAAAGGATGACAACTCGGGGACGATGTTGATGATAATGGTTCTGATGTCGATAGCTATGGCGATGATGAAAACGTCGATGTATGATCTCTAGGCGCTGACGGTCACCGCGGCGATCCCTGGAACAATCCTCAAGGCGACACTTGATACTTAATCTACTCGACCTATTTCTGTTCTTGCTGTCTGCGCTCCTTGTGGTGCTGAATTCCCTCTTCAATGACTCTCAGTGTCAGTTCCAGCTATTATCTGGTGGCCGCAACTCAGGATCAGGACGAGCAGATCTCACAATGCCGTAAACAACATGTGCGCTACGTTGGCACTTTGTGTATCAATGCAGTGCATTCTAGTGCATTATACTGCACCATCATGAATCAGACATACCCTGCTGATGCTGGAATGCTTTGCGGCTTTGGCCGTAGGTCAACTATGACACAATACTAGGAGCAGAAACAAAACTCGAACACCAACACACCAAGCTCGGAGACACACCAGGAACCGCTATAGAAGTCTGCATGGCAAGCCTTCGCAGTAATCCTTCATAAAAATCTGGACTTATACTTTATACAAAACGGTAATGACATGACTCTTAAAGAGCACGCATTCAAGCCTCCCTAAACCCAGCCTTGTCAGAGCCGGGGTCGCCAGTTGCAGCTGCGCTGTTGATCAAGGAGATCTGATGGCCCAGCGAAGGCTCAGAGGTTTATGTCTTCAGTGTTAGGGATTTAGGGTTTAGGGTTTAGGGTCTAGGGTCTAGGGTTTAGGGTTTATAAGGGTTTAGTGTTTAGGAGTTTAGGGCTTGCGAGTTCAGGGGCTAAGGGCTTTAGGGTTAGGCTCTGAGGATTTAGAAGCGAGTAGACATGTGTCAACATCACAGGCGTAAACTGTCCTCCTTGCCTTCCAGAGATTTTGTGAAGGCGCCGCGGCTGGATTGATCACCTCACACATTCAGGGGTTTCCGAAAATAGGGTACCCCAATATAGCACCCTAAATAGTAGGATCCTTATCATAAGGACCCCAAAATAAGGTACCCCTACTTTTCGGAAACTCATACAGAAGGATCAGGAGGTGGAGCCCAGAGATTCGCAGAAGTCAAAGCTAGGCGATCGAATGTAGGGGCCTTAGTGATTAGAATGGGGCTTCGGGGTAATTGATACTATAGTCACAATAAGGAACCCCCACAATAGTATTCGCTGTTTAGGCTTCTATATTACTAGATCGTCGCCGATCCCCGTTGAGCTCGATTGCTGGCTTACAATTCTGCAAGAATGCTAGGGCCTTCAGAACGTCCGTTGCGAACCATATGGCAACATGCGGCATGTGACAGGCAACAGAGCAGCTGTGATGGCACAGTCGCTGAAGCACATACCACCGAGATCGGGACGCCAAGAAGCAGAATGAACACGCCTTCCTCGATGACCTGCAATTCAAGATTGCGCATTCAGATTCACACTCAGCTTCCGGGTTCAGGGTGCAGAACAATGATGCCCACACAAGTGTAAACATGTAAACAACACGAGGTCAAGTTGTTTTCTAGTAGTCAGCTAGCCATGTGGCCATGTGAGTCGTGATGGTCAGGCCAGCCGCATCTCTCGCAGTTACTAACACTGAGCAAGAAGAACATGATACAAGTCATATGCATCATGCTGGCAAGCGACAGTAAAGAACAAAGTGCCGGCTGTTCCCCATGTCAAAAAAACATGCACATGGCAATTACACTGGTGCACTGCCCAGTAGCCCGAACTCATAACGCCGAATCGCATAGCTGGATTCATCGTCGACCCATAGTACCAGCAGCAGCCGTGTGTGGAATCAATACAGGCTCTGTTTACGATGCCCCTGTCTCCACCACGGATGAAATTCCAGGATATCACCATAGTGACAAACTTGTGCATGCAACATCCTCGAAACTCCAAGCGGAAGACATCGCGAAGTCCCTCAAGCCTGAAGCCCACTTCTGATCTGCCAAGGGGCTGCGGACTGGTCGAGCAGCAAAAGGAGCACGTTGGCCTTCAACATCGCAAGAAGTTGCAGTCGCGTGGTGAAAGGAGCAAAACGCGGCCAAAGCGACATGGGCATTACACATAGATGGCCCTGGATACCACTCTCGCAGCTTTCAGTGCGACTCTTCTGTGTCGCCCTTTGTGCATGCCCATGTGCCTCGGGACAGATGTGATGCCCACGCTCCTGCAAGGCTGTCTACATGCCACTCATGCATGGATAAAATACACATTGTACATGCAGTACAATATATAATATAGCAGATATAGCAAGCTACTATGATATGACATCACAACCTAACCTAGTATAACATAACATAACGTAGCATGGCATCAGTTATAGTATACACACATACATACGCTGTTGATAAGTATAAGCACAGGCACTAAAAATCTTTTGCAGAATACTGGCGATGAGCACACCGAGGAATACCATGTGCAGTTCCATCATGCACACACTCGTCAAGCGGCCGCTCGAAGCCGAAATAAACACTGTAAGATATCTCGATTACACACTGCGCGCGTAATCTCTCCGCTCACGGCACAAGAACCCGACAACAGCAAAGTACGACGGTTGAGTATTGCCTGAGATCAGCCCGTTTCAAATCCACGTCATAGCAAGATGCTACTATGAAGTATTGAATATTGTCTGTGCTGTTCTGGGCCACACACTCAGGACCACAGCTTGTAAAGCCGCCTCCAAGTCCGAGTTACAAGTCCTCACGTAGTCTTCCCCCCTTCGGCTCTTTGTCAGCCAGCCTCTAAGTTCCTTGCACGCGCCAGCCCTATTCTCCAAAACGCTAAGCACATCGACTCCCAGAACCATGGTTGCTCATACAACCCCCCACGAGCCCGAACTACGCCCATATTGTGTATAGTCCATATAACGTAATTATCACGCAGTCCTGGCTACAAATCTCAACCTTCTTTCTAAACCACAAACAGACAGACAACAGACTCACGCACATGCACACATATGTGTATGTGGGCATATATATATATATGTGTCGACAGCTGGACATGGCCGGGCCTCTGAATATGGCAGCTGGAAGGAGCACCGATTCTCGCATCCACCAGTCACATCCTGCGTGTAGCGCGGGATTGGGTTTACGGAGCGGGGTGACCTTTGTGGTGGTGATAACGGTGCGAAGTCTTCACTATATGGTTATTGCCACTCCTCACACTTGGTGGTTACCAAGTCCGTCTCACATGCATCACCCACACCTCCCAATAACATCACTAACAGGAAAAAAGTCCGCTTTATGTCTTATGATGCTCACAACAATGACAAATGCAACAACAGGTTGGTGACTGCTTCCTAGGGGGCACAGCACAACGAGAACGACGGCAACAGCAAAGGCTAAGGGACGACAAGCAGGATATGTCTACATGGTTGTGGGGAAGCGACACCGCCTTACCGCCTTAAGCCTAGTGTCGACCTTCAAGCGACATCGCTCTAAAAGACCGAAGCATGTCGACCTCACCAAACCTGGTAAGCTACAAGGTGTGCAACAGTAGGAGCGAGACATCCACAACACAACTGTCAAAATCGACCGACTTCAGCAACAGCAGCATAGCAAAAGCCACCATGCCGCCCAAAGCACTTCAACCGGAGCTGCAAGCAAAGCATACGCAGCACACAAGGATGCCCGGTCCAAGTACAGGTTGCAGAGGGGCCGGAAGTCCCAACCGTTGGGCGCGTCGATGCGAACCTGGCGCGGCAAAGTTGGCTAGGGCCTGCGCATTGGCCGTGCACTTGCATCTTCAATCGCGTAAACGTCATTTTTCCCCAAAGATCTTGCTCTGTCCCGATTGGGGGCTACCGTGTAGCCGGAACTGGACAGCTGCTTCGCTGAGCATTTGCTTCAGCCAAGCTATTGCAAGAGACCTTCGTGTGCTAATTGGCCCATCAGGGCTCAGCAGAAGTACGTTATGCTCCAGCGAAGGTGATGTTGTCTCAAAATTACGGGATCTGTTTGTAGTTTGTGCGACTCCATGCCGAGATCTGCCTCAGACTGAAACACGCACATAGGCTCTCCGTGCTCTTTCGGTCTGGCACCTCCTGCTGAAATGGTGAAAGCAGTGGTCCCTAAATCTAACTGAACAACCGTGCAGCTCATGATGAAGCTCTTCACGAATTTGAGGAAACCTGCCAAGCTGCTGCACTGGCTCCCAATGAAAATTCAGAAATCATCAGAAAGCATTGGATGGACAGTGGAACACACTGCTGCCACGCTGGTGCCGTCGACCATGGCGAGCATGACCAGAAAGCTTTTTACTCGAGAGACCTATTTCCGAAGACACCTTCGTGAACTTCTGAGCTCGGTACCTCATCCCATTTTTCCGATGCTGTAAAATACGGTCAAGAGACCAGCAACGACGCAGACCGCCAGCCCGGGCCTGCAAGCAGCAGAGGATTGTGGCATGCAGGCAAAAATGGCTTGCTCTGTGATGGCCGAGGGCTGGCATGCGAGTGGACCACGACCTTGCACGAACTGCTGCTGCGAACCTCGCGTTAGTCGCCGCCAGAGTGAAAAGTTGTTGTCAATGAAGTCCGCACCATCACCTGGGATGCAGCGAAGCTTCGGCGTGCCAACAAGTACCATCTTGTACCATCACGGCCTTGAAACGATGAACACCCCTTGACCCTTGGCTCTTTGATCTGCAAATCTGTTTTTTGCAAGCTGTTGACTCTCAAGGCGCCCTCCAGACTTATTATCGCCAACAGACCTTCTGTCCGTAGATGGCGCAGGCTGCCTGCTAGTCTTCCTATAGCAGAACTCAAGGAGCATATCTTACAAACACTCACCACAGGTCCTAACACAAACTCAGCTTGCC
This sequence comes from Symbiodinium sp. CCMP2456, assembly GCA_905221635.1. Taxonomy (NCBI): domain Eukaryota; class Dinophyceae; order Suessiales; family Symbiodiniaceae; genus Symbiodinium; species Symbiodinium sp. CCMP2456. Next base: position 35,286 of record CAJNDV010030914.1, on the reverse strand, counting down.
CCGCCTCAACAAGCCAATCCCAAGAGTCAAGTGCCCTCGTTGAATCTCGTTGAAGTTCAAGCTTCGATGCTGCCTAAACCTCATCCATCTCGGGCTGCGACTGATGAGGACTTGTCCTGCCAATGCCGAGGTGCTCCGGCCCGAGGACTCCTGAACCGAGCAATAATAGTAGTAATAGCAATTAAACGAATAGTAATAACATAGTAATAAGAATAGTAATGATAGTAACAAGAATTGTAATAATAGTTCGTTGGATCAACGGCCGCGCCAAATACATCCAAATACAATGATTCGCGCGCTGTGCCATCAAGAAGTAAAAAAACCTGTGATCTTGAAAGGTCGGCTGCTCTTCTCTTGGATATCCCGAAAGCCCCGGGCCTAAGGAACACAAAAAGCTACGGCGGCTACGGTGTCTCTACGGGTCGTGCTAATTACAGCATTGAGCGGACAGCAACACGTACAGTACCGGACTGTAGTAGACCACCCTTCCCCCCTTCCCAGAAGGGCGCACCCAGGTTGTCGTCGAGAACCTGGTGGGCGGCTTGCTGTCTTCAGCACGAATTCAACAACAATCCAGAGTCAAATGTGAGCATCGGTCAAAAAACCTTCGGGAGAGAAGCTCCCATGCCACTACCAAGACCTTTACCATGACCGCATTACTGCCCCACCGACACGATGCTACTGCAAAGCTGATAGCGATTGACAACACCATGCTCCATCAATGGTCAATCTATTCCGCGAGATGTAATGCTGACCGTGTGGATGTTGCCGTTGTTGCCGAAGTAAACGCCCCTCAGAAAACTCATCCTAAAACCGACTCTACCATACGCTGCTGCTCATACTGTGCTTGCAAGCTCAGACAGAGGACGGCAGAGAGAGGGAGGGACCGCGGAGGGCTTAGAGCAATAAGAAAAAACATGTCAACAGTGTGAATAACGCAACGATGAGGGTATGGAACCATTCCAGGAAATGCCAACCTACTTCTGAAAGCTTTGAACTTGGAAGGCTTGAGTCGACTTTAAGGTTCAACATAGGGTTCTGGGGTTTCAGGATTTGGGGATCCTTCGGGTTCAAAAGTTAAGAAAGTTATGTGGGGCTTAAGTTCGGGTTCAAGGTTGGCACAAAAGGATCAAAAGAGAGATCAGCCCCAAAAGAGCCTGTCGCTATCGTTGATGACGGAAACTAGCATGGAGTTTACTCTCTACTGTCCACGGAGACCTGCACGCAATTTCTTTTGTGGAACGTGGGCGGTGCGTGACAAGACATTCAGCTCCAACAGCAGTGAGACGTGTTGCTTGTTACTGTTGCAACACAGATAGATGGGCGGCGCTTAACAAGACATTCAGTTCCAACGGCAGTGACACGTGTTGCTTGTTGCAACCAGATCGCTTTGAATGCTGACCCCGCTACTTGGGGACCCACTTGTTCCAGCCGCCAGCCGCCCAGTACCACCACTGTCC
>CAJNDV010030914.1:0-33726 GCA_905221635.1 Symbiodinium sp. CCMP2456 | reverse complement strand
CCAGCCGCCCAGTACCACCACTGTCCGTGCCACTTGCACCAGGACTGTTGCGACCCGGCCGATTTCTTGGTCTCAGAGCTCTTTGAACTCTGCTTTTGCTTGCTTGGCTCTGGCCGGCCTAAATCGCGGGCCAGCTCATCCAAGCACGGGAGCATTCTGATGTCGAAGTTGCAAAGGCTTCCAGAAGGTGCGTCCAGGCAAGACATCAGATGCTCCCGGCTAAAGGTGATGCCTCCATTTTGGTAGATCTTGGTCTCAAGACTAGCCTCACTTTCTGGCAACGGTTCTCTCCCAGTGATCGGAATCTGAACGGGTCTTGCCGGTGCGGGCTGTGCATGTGTAGCTGCGGTCTGCTTGCGGGCCACCAGCTGCTTCAATTCCGCCAGCTCCTGTTGGAGCTTGGAAATCTTCTCCTCTTGAAATTCGGACTCCCGCTGAAGGGTCTGCAGCTGAGCTCTTTGCTCAGTCTGACCCTGCAGCAGCGACACGCAGACCTCCTTCAGGTCGTCGAAGGCTTTGCGCATGGCGTCGGAGGTACTTCCCCCGTCCATCGCAGCAATCTCCACTATCCCTCAGCTGATGCCTGCCTGCTGCGCCTACTGTCTCGCTCGGGCAGAAAGGCAGGCTCATGAAAGGAAGGAATCTGATCAGCCGCAAGCCAAGTCGAGCTTTGAATTGCGATGGAAGGAGAAAGAGAGAGATGGAGCGTCCTTGGCCGGTGCCTCCCCGTCCCAGCCATGCACACGTGCCGCGCCCTAAATCTCCAACCCCTACCCCCCCTTAACCGGCGAAGCCCCGAAAGTCCTAAAGTCGAAGTGCGCGAAAAGCCCATACAGCTCTCAGAGTACCGAAATCCCTCAACCCCCTTCGCCTTGGCTTCCCAAAGAAAGCAGCGGTGAAGCTCTGGACCTGGGACATGACATAAACCCATTTAAGGGCATCGTGAACATCTGTGAAATTATAGGCTTTGGGTCTTTCAATGCTCCAGGATCTGAGATTTTGCAATAAAGAGCTTCGGCTTGGATGAAGGCTTGAGTTCGGCAGTGCTAAGGGGTGGCCATATGGAAGGGTCAGCAGGAAGCCACCGGCGCGCCTCCACGCTCTATACATTAGATGCTTTCCATAATTCGTTGACCTTAGCCTGTGCGATGAGCAAGGCTGACCTAAAGCCCTTTAACTTCCTGATCTCTCTCTCCCCTTGCTGCGAGACCGGGCGTCCGTCTTGGGCTGGCAGGGTGCAAGAAAAGGCCCGGGACGTTGGTTGCCTTCCCCGACATTTGTTCTGAAGGACGGCGACTATGAAGGAAGCCAAAGTTAATGTTCACGATTCTCAACAAGCGAAGCTTGGGACCGCCGGGAAAGTACTGCACTACTGCAACTCCATCTATCTCTCCCTCGCACGCTGGGGAACTCACGCGGCTGCGAGGCTGCTGAGGCGAGTCCAATCCCACCACCCTGCAGTCGGAGAGCTTGCACGCTCTGGTAGCATGAGTTCTTTGGGGCTGTAGGGATGGGTAGAGCCTTCACGGAAGGGCTCGGTTCCTAGACGCTGAACCTGACGAGGTAGCAGTTCGCTAAAACAGTTTTGCTGACAGGACTTGCTTTGAAATATGCTTTCTCCGTGAAGAAGATTGGAGCGATCTTCACCGACAAATTACAAAGACAAGATGCAGCTGTGATGGAAGCGTCTGAGAAAAAGGCTGGGGCTTCCCAGGGACCCGCGCGCTTGGCAAGTCCTGCTCTTCAATGCAGACAAGTCACGGAGGACGCCATGGGCACAGACCTCGTTCATTGTGGTCGCAAACTTCAGTGAGTGTCCGCGAGAGAATGTCTCAGGCAGGCGGTTCGCAGTCATCCGAGCACGCTAGTCGGTTCTATGGTACTATATAAAAGATATATTATCGATGTATAATAGATGTACATATATGTGTATATATATATATATATACATAATATTATATATATATATAGTATATACACACACACTACATACAAGGCGTTTAAACTTGGCTGTGGTCTGGATCCGGCTCTCGGCGCCCGGCTGAGGCTGCCATTCCGGTCGCGCACCACCTCGCCAACACCTGCTGGCTTGTGGAAGGTTGTATAATGTTTGGGCTGATCTATCTATCCATATATATATACACACCGTCAACACTATGTATAGCACTATTCTTTATGATCATGTGTATGTATATATATATATATATGTCTCAAGATACAGTGTGTTTTACTGTGAATTCGGCCAGCTCCACAAAAGGAAGATCTGTCGGTGCAGCTACATATTCCTTTACCGTGGCTTTTCTAGAGGTGCAGCGCGCTATTCGAGGACACACTGGGATTTCGTTATGTTCGGAACGGGGACCGGGGCTGCTTCGAGGTGAGGGTACAAAGATCCTTGAGACTTCCGCTAGTCGGTACGAAGTTTGTCACTGGTGTTCAAGAAGATGCTTCTGTTCTGACTGGCGGCCTTTCCACAAGATGCAAGCAGCTACAGCACAAGAAAACAACTATTCACATGTTGTTGTGCTTCCATTTTCGCAAGTATGTGGTGGTGAGGTTATCATGACTATCTTGGCTTGCTGATTGGGCATATTCAACTTTCACGCTAGACAAGTCGACATGATCTGCATCGCTGTCCGTGAACTTCTCGCCACGCTTTCTGATCTGCGAGTGCTTGAGCTTGCATCCATCATTCATATCTTGTACATCCTATAACACTCACTGGCATCAACGAAGTGAGTGTGGGTAAAATGGCAATGCCGGCTGTCTCGTGAAGACTGAAGACCGGTGAAACGCTGTTGACCGGCTTCGCCGCGGTACACGTGCTTCAATTGATACCAGCTTCCACCCTGCAACGATGCTTTACAATATATATATATATACACGCACACACACACACACATAACTGCAACTGTCATGGACGGAGTCTCAAGATAGCAAACACTGCTCCTACTCCTCTTGCGTATGCTTACGTAGCAACATGACTCTCCTGGCACTTCTACTTCTCCGCGAGTAAGCCCTGGGGCCCGTGCAGGTCACGCGAGAGCCATCCAGGAGGGCACTCTCACAAAACTCGAGGGCTCCTCCGGGGGTGCACTGCGAAATTCAAGCTGTGGATGCTCAGGGATCTCTTGGAGCGGCTTGCTCTTCGAATGACTGACTCAGCAAGGACTTCAAGCGAAAGGCCGCGCGAGTTAGATCCCAGGACAACCATGATGATGATGATGATGATGCATGGCATCGTTCGCATCATCAGTCTGGCTGTCATCACCAGCGGCGTCGTTAGAGTCATCGCCAATGACATGATCATCCTCATCAGCTTGAGCCTCAGTGGCAGCCTTCGTCCCTGCACTTTCCGGCTCCTCGCGATCGTTGTCATCATCATCAGATCATCAGATCATCAGATCATCATCATCATCATCATCATCATCGTAATCATCGTCATCGTCGCTTTCAGCTGCAGCATTATCACCCTTACTATGACCTCACCATCCCCATCGCTGGCTGGCTCAGGAGCGTTCATATCAACTCCACAACTCGCCTTTCGTGCCCAAGTCAACGCAGCTCATCGCGTTGCACGATGCATCCTCGGATTGCTTGCGGCTTTGTTTCGAGTTGGCGAACTCATGCCACATGGCAGGCACAAAATTGAGGGCTCGTGTAGCTGACCGGTCCACTTGGGCCAACTCTCTGTGCAAAACCCCAAATCTATCGCAGCTCGTGCTCTCACCAAAAGGTACGATTGTTGCCACAAAAAGCTTCCTGAACCTCCACGGGTTTGGATCCCTAAAACCCTAAAACCCTAAACCCTAAACCCTAGAACCCTAGAACCCTAAACCCTAAACCCTAAACCCTGGGTCCCGGACCGCGCCATGGATGAGGTGCGCCAGCGCGAAGCCTCTCCAGGCCTCGGGCACCTCCTTGGCGGAGGCTTGACTGATGGGGCGTTGTTATAGTATGATTATTGTATCATTATTGTTATTATTATTATTGTTATTATTATTGTTATTATTATTGTTATTATTATTGTTATTATTATTGTAGTATTACAGTATGAATATAGTATTAACATAGTACTATTCTAGTATTATTCCAGGCCATTGCCAGCTGAAGTCTGCCACAGCGTAGTATGTGAATAACTGGTGAGGTTATAGCGACAAAACATGGCAGACGTTGCAGTGCAAAGATGCTGCACGAGTTCTCATCCCATTCCACATGATAGAAGGGCAAACAAATCTATGCCATGCCATGCAAACAACATGTACCTCAACTCTAGACCCAAACTTTTCTGGCTGACTGTTTGAGGACTGTTGAGGCTTAGGTCCAATATGGCATGCTTGCTCCAAACTCCAAAGTATGATCCCTTCTTTTCCTGAGCTGCTCAAGTAAACCTCCCAAAACCCTGAAGGACATCAAGCCCGAGCATCTTGAACTCTCAATCGGATCGAAAGAGAGAGGGGACTTTAGCTCTCGCTATAGAAGGAGCCCCATACGAGCCCGAACATGCGTGCCTCCTCAAGTTCTTTTCACATTTTTGCATTCGATGGCGTTTGGCCGCTTTGGATTCTGCACTCAAACCGCGCTGGGCTCCCAGGCTGAGAAGGGAGCCTCCCGGCTGAAACGCCTCAGCTCTCAGATCTCTCAGGGTCTGCCCTCTGGGGCTCATAGATCTCTGCGTCGTGGGATGTAGGGTCCAGGAGGCAAAGAAAGGGGTCTGCGTCGGATTCTGACTTAGTTGAGTACGTGGCTTTGTGGTAATTAATGAGGACGCAGTTCAGCCTCAGAAGATGTCAACTCATGTCGTCGTGTGTCGGGTAGGATGTACTGCCCAGAGGACACAGAGCGAACATCTTGAAACCAAAAGGACAACCGTACCTTAACCTACCAGAACCTACTTTTATATTAGGGTTTATAATAAGGTGGGAATCCGAGTCAGTTTGCCTCTGGCCAAGCTCGGCTCCCCTGCCCTTGCGACATCTCGAAGAGAAGGACGTCGTGGCCGTGGACTGTGATCTGTCAGAGCTGATCCAAGCAAAACAGGATCCGCAGATCCCGAAACAGACATGTCGGTCTTGAGCATCCCAGCGTCTCTGCTAGCTCGTCCAACTCGAGTTTCTGTTGCTATTCACGGCTATGACACAGATCTTTTCCTCGCAACTTCTGAACTCCTACGGTACAGTAACACCCCTAAATCTAAACCCTGCACCAAGCAAAAGCCACCTGCAAGGGGCCCTCTGGATGCTCGAGCCTGGATGTTTCAGCTGGTTTAGGCTTGAGGGTACAGGGCAAACAAGGCCGAGGGAGGGGGATGTAAAGAGTTCTCCTTATTGCTGAGAGTTGGCGAGGGTCCAGTTCGGTTCTGATAATGCCTCCACACCAGGTCGAGGTGACGTTTCTTTCCACAATTGAATGCGATGGAAGTCAAGAGTATCCCTTCTTTCACTGAGGACCGGTGACCGACCGTGGGCAGCGAATGCCCGGGTGGTTGTTGGATTCTTGGGGTCTGCAGAGCACGGCATCTACAGCACGGAGGCACCCTACTGCACTTAAAGACTTACAGGGGCGGGTCAAGCGAAACCCTCGAAGTATAGTAAGAAATCCTCAGAAACTGTGCCACTAGTTATTCAGGCTTTTTATGTTAACGTGACGGATATGACAGTAACAACGAAGACCTCCGACATTTTTGCCTCAGGCCATAAAGAACTTGCAATCAGTGAATCAGTAAATCCGAAATGTCTTGTCCAACCCTTAACCCCGAACCCCAAACCCGGAGCCGTCTCTGAGTGCCCCGGCTCAAGGGTAAAGTCCGAGCAGGCAGCGTGGTAAGCGAGCGGCGGCTGATGCACACCGTCCTGGACAGTGCTGCATGGGATAGGGTACCGGTTGTGTATTTCTATTGCCTTAGTGCTGGTCTGTGGCGGTCCAGTAATCATCGCAATCGTCGCTGCAGTGAGTACAGCAACAGAGACACATGAGAGCCAGTGCCAGCACAGTTAACAGTTTCTGGTAACGCATCGCTTGAGAGCGCTATGCTATGTTTCAAATTTGCTCTCCTTCGGTACCACGGCAGACGAGCATGCAGAATTTGAGGTCTAGGGTCTTCGTACGGCTACAAGAACGACGAGCCACGCAGCATGATTGCCCAGCAATTCAGAATTACACTTGCAGGATTACTCCGATCACGCGGACTGTGCCTGGCGCTTGTGAGAAGCGGAGGCCGAATACATAACGCACTGGCGCTCGCTGAAGGGTGTGCCCTTAGTGGAGTTCACGTGGCTCCGGGTTTTTGGGGTCAGGGTTTGTAGTCTGGGGCTTCAGGGTCAGGGCATGTCAGGCTTACCGGGCCGTAGGGTCTGAGGGCTCAAGCAGACGCACACAAGACAGATCCGGATGAGCTTCAGGAGTCTAGAGTTCAATGAAGGTCGCTCATTGGGCTCCTGCGGAGTGACGTCATCATCTCACGGGTTACTGAGACCTCGACCATGATCTGCGCGCTCTTGGCAACGACACGTCCTCCGAACTTGTATCATAAAGCTCCAGCCCGAGTCTTTGACTGCTGCAGGTTAGTTAGGACCGTTTAGGGCCCCACCCTAAGCCCTAAACCCTGGGGCCCTAAGCCCGAAAACAGGAGCGGCTGTGACCTCGCAACAGGGGGTCCTTCGAGGCGTACCAGCATGCCGGAGTTCCTCAAGAGGGCTGATTTGCATGATGTCTGGTTTGTGAGCATCAGATATATAATGCAGCATATACTGTATACAGCGTGTAAATGTAATGCGCAGCATCTATAGGATGTAACATGTAAGACATGATGCGTCGTCTGAAACGTGGCCCCGGCTGGTTGGAGTCAGCAGCGGCAGGTGAAGCTGGAGCCTCGCGTTTCGGGTTTCAGGATGAGCTTCGCTGTATCCTGGAGCCGGCCTTCGGAACTCGGTTGCTAATGGTGTGGGCCTTAACTAGAATAGGGTTTTGGAGGTTCCTTTAAATGGTTCCTGAGGGGAACCGAATCAATATACTCCCGATCTGTCTGAGGGTCTACTATCCGGCGTCAGGGGCTTTGAGTGTTGGTGGTCTCCATTCTACCGCAAAAGACGTCACCGCAGGAAGTCGCTCAGGCAGCGACGAACTTCTGTAGGATTTCCTGGCAAACGCAGAGAACAACAAAATATCGTAAACCTGGCCATCGCAAACTTGCATGGATCTGAACACGTCCGAGCCTCAGCAGATCTAATCGGAAGCCGCATGACCTCAGGACGCAGGCAGCAGGGATCGGTGGTGTGAGCAGCACTTGTGTGTCAGGGCCAGGGATGGTTTAAACCTCGGATCCAGGATTTTGCTTTGCGTCAGAAGCTGTTCGCAAGGCTGAGTTCTGTTGAGAGTTGATACTCGTCGTTCTCCCAGTGCCCTGTGAGAAACTGACGGAGACCCAAGCCTGCCTCCGAGTCTTCCTCTGGCTGGTGGAAGCTGCCACCAGTGTGACGGGTAGCGCGATCTTTTCATGACTTCCGGTAGCAAACTCGCAGGAGGACCAAAAGGATACGAGGACACTGTGATGATACGTAAACGCTGTTGAAACTTGAGTCACGATGAACGTCACAGAGGATGGCTCAATGGTCGCGAGAAGCAGAGCAACACCGGAACAGCTGGAAAAACATAAAAAGATGCAGTAGATGCCAACAACAGGTCAGACTCGACTACGACAATCGCTTCGCATGAGCTGTTTCATTGAAAGTACTGGCATCCGTCACGCAAGCCCTCAAACTGAAATTGGAGAACTTGCAGCCGAGCTACTTGTCGGCCGAGCTCTGGATTAATCGCCAGCCCCTCCATGCAAAGCAGGTCAGTGTTGGTAGTGCTTCCGAGCATTTGATGCTGTTTTTGGAGCAGCAGCATGAGGTGCTGCTACTCCTGCTTATTGTCCCCTGTTCTGGTTGTTGATCACGATGGCTGACGGTGCATCATTTACTTCCAGCTCTTCCTGGAGCAGTAGTGGTCGTAGTCGCAGTCGCAATTGCAATAGCAGTAAGTAGTAGTCGTACACGTAGTCGCAGTTGTAAAAGCAGTAGTAGTCGTCGTCGTTGCAGTAACACGGTAGCAGTAGCAGCAGTGGCATTGTCAGTAGCAGCAGCAGGAGTTGTAGTCGTCGTAGTCAAAGGAGGAGGAGGACGGCAGCAACAGCAGCACTAGCAGTACAATAGAAGGAGGAGCTATGCAGCAGCTGCAGCTTCCCCTTGCTGTTGTGGTTCATGTAACCGTGGCAGTCATGCTCCGTCTTGGGATTGCAGAACTTTGCTGGACCACCCCCAGCAACTAGCAGAGCTTAGTGACTTGCCTGAGCGGACTCTTTGCCATTTTGGAAGAGACACCTGCCGCGGACCGACCATGACTGCTGCGTCAATGCCGCCCCCAGTGATCTTTTGCAAAGAGAATCAAACTTTGCACTTTATTAGATGCAGCGGCCGTCACAAGCACATCGAGAATTCTGCGTTTGCACCAATGTCAAGTAGGCCAGCCCACGCCCAGGCGAGAAGCACCACCAGCACGAGAGCAACTGTAGCCACCAGGAACCAAGTTTCTGGCCTCACGTGGTCGAGGAAACTCAGTGCAGCGGTTTCTGCAGATGGCTACATGGCCACAATAAAACCCTAATCGGCGGATCTAGCAGTTGTATGCACCAGGTTTTGATCACTCTCAGAATGGAGTGATCCACGGAGTGTGGAGTGGCGGTGCAACAACGGCATTGAATAGTGTTCAACATATTCTTAGCTTAGTCCCCTCAGATCATGGCTTCTGAGCAAGGAGTTCTCCAAGCCTCGTCTTCTCTTCACCCATGTCGACGTAGATGGCTGCGAGGCCACTGGGTCCTGCCTGGGGGTTTCACGGGCTGTGCCGGAGCGTAAGGAATCCTGCGGCACAGCGCCCAACCTGAACAGCAAACCCTGAAACCCCAAGTACTACCCTGCGAAAGGTTGGAGCTTTGGAGTTTTCGAGAAGAATGATGAGCAATGAACACACCACAGGAACATGCGAACTCTTGTTGTTGGGCGTCTTGTCCGGTGGCCGTCTTGTCAAGCACAGGTCCAAGAATGCCATTCCAGACACCAACCTCCATCGGCACAGTACGCCCCAGCTACTGATCGAACATAGGCCCTCTGCCGCGGCTTCTTGACCTGCAAACAACCGCCGGCTGCAAAGACATCATAAGCACGCCATCCACAACGGTCGTCCTTGTTCTCTCCATCGTCATCACCATCATCATGATCATCGTCATCATCACAATCCCAATCATCGTCATCACGATCATAACCATCACCATCATCATGGTCAAGCCTTGTCATCAGTGATCAGCCATCATTTTTAGTTGTATGTTTAGCACAATCACTGTCCCATCCGCATCTCATTCAACTTCTCCATACTACTGAGCTGAAACTACATATGCATATATGTATACATCTAGATGTATGTACATATATATATATATATCACTATATACATATTATAAATAAATAAATAAATAAATATATATATATATATATATGCATATAGATATTCAATAATATACACATACCATTATGTATGTATACCCTACTTGGTGGCGGGCCGTGGGCGTCTGCAGCGGCCGCGGCTCAGACAAGGCCTCGGCTCGATGACTTCAGCACACAGCGGGCCGCCGTTCCTGGTTCCCTGTTGGGGCATATATATATATATATGTATATATATATATATATATGTATATAGAGTAGATATATAGTAGATATATAGTAAATATAGTAGATATATAGTAAATATAGTAGATATATAGTATATATATATGGTATATATAGTATATATAGTATGAGAAATGCCCAGATCCCGGGCCCCCTAAGGGTTCCCTTAAGGGGTCCCTTTGAGGGCTCCTTTATGGGGGCCTCATATTTCGGGTTTAGGGTTCATTCCTTTATGGGGGCCTCATATTTAGGGTTTAGGGTTTAGGGTTAGTTCATGACCCAGATCCCTATAAGATCACCACACCCAACGTGACAATTAGAAGAGCATTCTATTTTTGGGGGGTTCCATTACTGTAATAGATCCCTATAAGATCACGCCACAATGCAGGGGCCTTACTAATTAGAATAGGGTATTGGGGCCCATGATACTATAAGTACAATGAGGACCTAAGGAATAATGTAGGCAATTATTTAGGCTTCTATAGTACCTACCCTCACGATACCGATAAGGCAAAACACCCAGACAGCACGGTGTGCTGGCATCTCCGGGTTGGTTCGGAGAGACCAAGCTCCGAGCCTGCTCGTGATCACGCCCTTCTGGCTTCACCTTACGGTGTAGGGCATTTTAGGGTTTAGGGTAGCATAGGGCAGCTTAGCAGAGTCGCTTGGGTGTGCTTTTCTGTTAGCCCGCGCGGCCTGTTCCGCCTACAACGTCGGTTTGAACCACGGCCAGTCGTGACGAAAACGAACACAGCCATGCAAACCATCTGAATACAAGCCTGAGCACCTCAGAAATTTACCGGGATGAATGCCAGTCTACTCCGACCCCTGGTAGACTCACATGCCGAGCAAGATGCCAGCACTTGCAATCGATGCCTGTGGGCATGATGGCTGCGAGTTTCGCAGTAGTCTTGAACGGACAGCCTTCCGTTTCAAAGTCCTTCTCATCGGCTTCATGCTGCAAATCGAAACATCCGGGCCGCGTGCCAATCCAACGACAGGACCACTGATGACCTCTTCGACCTGTCACGGCTGCTGCGAGATGAACAAAATCAGGGGCCTGACTAAACCCTGAAGGCCCTGAATCCTAGGAGGGTCTGCAGTCTGCAGGCAAGCTTTACGTGCACGAACGACGGCAAAGTGCGATGCCACGACGAGCCCAGAACGCTACAATGAGACTTTCGAGCCATACAGAGAGATCACACTCATTGGGACAATGATGCCGCAAATGTATTGCTAGTTTTGCTTCTTCTACTCATGTTCTTACGTCAGCCCAAGCGAAATCGTAGGTCGTAAGGGGTTTGGCAAGGAAACTCGGATGAAATTCGGATTGCCGCTCACTCCGGCTACCTCCTTGTATGTTAGGACACGGCATTGGATTGCATGCAGCCTGCCTGAAACAAGGATGTGGCATCGGAGCTTCGGACAGCGGCTTCCCCACTTCGCCTGACAGGTAACACCCCTACGTCCCATGTGGGTCACGGTGAGAATCCTACATCGTCGCGATGACGCAGCGCTGCTAGTAGTACATGTTCAGAAGCTCAGGATTGGGGAAGAGTCTCGGCATGTCGGACAGATGTTGATGATGCCCTGATCTTCACCAATTAGCCCCGGCCCCTTCATCTGGAAAACTTGTAATAACTTAAGCCAGTTGAAATTCTCGTTAATCCATTCATACGTGTCACTAAATATTAGATGACGAGGCGTTTCGCTACCTTGAGAGAATCATAGTTACTCCCGCCGTTTACCCGCGATTGTTTGAATTTCATGACTTTGACAATCAGAGCGCTGGGGAGTAGGGTTGAAAGTCTACATTGTGCACTGGACCTAGGGAGAGCGCTAATCTAATTGCTCTTGTATAACCCTGTTGCTTCGTATTATTGACTTTATGCATAATCATCATCGATTCTGACCAGAAGCCAGTTTTCAAACAGATACTGCAAACACACAAACTCTTTGAGAGCCATTTACAAATACATGCATGCGTAGATCGCAATATATCTGAGCACGTATGTATGCAGACGATACAAGGAAAACCATGCTCACTTTCCAACTCATGCGTGAACCTGACACATTGCTGTTGTCGCAGCTGACATCCAAAGGCGCATTTTCCGCGGTACGGAAATAAGTCCTCTGGCTGAGACCCATCACTGTACAAAGGGCCTGGCCTACTGCAAGTCAAGTGATGCTACATTTTTCAAGTTCCCAGGTGCAGGGAGGGCTGTTTGGCAGAGTTGCGCGGGACCACGACGGGTGCAAGCTTGGTGATGCCGTCGATTCGCTCTGCTTCCTGGACAAGACTCTCCATCACCGGCTTGAAGGACTCAGTCACCTGGGAGTTTCAGAGAAGCAGGGACCCCCTAAGAGACGGATCCTTCTCCTACGGATCCCGAATCTAAGTTGACTAAGTACCCCTACAAGTCTCAAACTTCAAACTCCAACCTCTACGAGGGGGCAGCAGAGTTTGGCAGCCAGGGTCTTGGCTGCCCGGGTTGGAGCAGCTTGCCGGCTGCAGCGCTCGGCGCCACAACGGCACTTTCCCGGGAGGGAGGCAAGGACGAGGGGGATGTGTTCAAAGCTCCCGAAACGCCGTTGAATCGAATGATCGTACTCTCTGCAGCCGTAGCCAATCCCAATGGATCTCTGACACTTCTCGATGCGAAAGCATTCCTCGGCCCGGGCATCCTGCAGCTGTCCGACTCGGTTGCATACGAAGCCGAAGGAGCAGGAGCAGGCACGTGAGTAGTAGAAGATGTAGCCATCATACTGTGCAAGCATGTCGCTCTGCATCTCTCGCTCGTGTCTGTTTCGCGTTCCAAGCTCCATCTGCAAGGACCTGCTCAGGCGGCCAACATGTTGCCTGTCGTAGAGGCCTTGCCAATCAAACAGGGTCATCCTTGCCAGGAACTTCTTTTCTGGAGACTCCAATGACCAGACGGTCTCGCAGCAAAGCTTTGTGGGCCACCTCGTCTCCCCCTCCCAGCCGGTCCTTGTTCGATCATGGCTACACTCAGTCAATTCCCACGAGCTTGGGGCTTGCGGAAACGTTTACGTAAGTGTACCAAGCAAATTATCCAAGGCGCCTGATCATGTCAGCCACGACCGCGGGCAAGCGGTTGCTAGTGAATGGGGGGCTGTACCACAGTGTGTCCGAGACTTGCCAACCATGGGTCGATCCCACAAAGAGAACCTGGAAATCGCGATGGCCATTTCCAGGAATCCCCGGGGTGGGGTCGCCACGGGGCTTCAGAAGGAAGGAACCTTCCAGGTCTTCCGGGAAATAGTCAGCAATGAAATAGTCAGCGCCTGCGAAAGCGTGCACCTTCTGCCAAACATGCTGGGGCAACTCTGGGAGTTGCCGTTGCTTCGCAGCCCACACAGCTACGAGGACAGGTGGACAGTCCATGGCGTCGCCCTGGCGCTGCAATGCACCTAAGATACTGCCCATGGACAGGCAAGCATCGTTGACGGTGACAGAGCCTCCGTTCCCCGGCAGGACAAAGGACAGGTTGCACCCTCTCACTCCAATCAGATCACGGCAGCGATGAAACCCTTTGTCTTGAAATTAAGCGGATCTGTCGCAATTTCAAGAAGAACACAATCACTTCGAAGCTCATGGGAAATTATATTTGGGGATACGACTGATACCGTGCTGCGGGACATAAGGATGCTGACACCTCAGTCACACACTGCTCATGGAAAGCTCCTTATCGTACGGGCCCCCACGACACCTGAACGTAAGCTTCTAATTACAGCACTATCTCTACAAAGAGGTGGGTCCAATAGTTGATGTTTATGTGGCTCTCTCTGGTCTCTAATCGAAGCACTGCAGGGATGCCTTGGCGCTGCAGCCCTGCGTGTGGGCCGCTGCGGCATAGCGAGGAGTGTGGTGTCATCACCTCAGTCTTCTGATTTTTTGCAATACCTTCGCAGAGTGTGTCGACGGCTGTTTAGTTTTAGGATGTTAAGCGTAGACTGAGGCTATAGAACCGACTTGGCTGCGCCAAGAATCTTCTACCCATCCACTGTACTGTCCTCTCCACAGCTTGGCTCTACTTTCTGCTCACTTTCGACTCCCACTCCATCGTCTGAGCCGTCTTCACGGACAGGATCATGAATTCCTGAATTTCACACCTCCTCAACAAGCCCACACCCTGTCGCCATGGCCTCACACACAGACCGAGGCCCCTGCTGTCCTCCTCTTCATCTTGCTGGTAATGAAGATCCTAGAATGGCCGAGAGTTCACAAGGTTTGTGCGACTTCTTTACTGAATGAAAATCCCCAAAACAACCTCGGGCCACTACAGTCTCAAACGAGGTCGGACAGCGGGCCGTCCGCAGCCAATCTACTCCACAACCACAATGTTGAACAAAAGCCATCTGACACACCTAGAAAGCAGACTTGGGGTCTTGAGGCCCATCATGCGCGCTGACCATACATTTTTAGGGCTCTTGGACCTGAAACCCCTGAGTCCGACCCTATGGCCGCTACAGTATGCGCGCTGGCCATAGACGTTTAGGGCCCTGAGTATCCCTGAGTCCGAGAACCCTGAATGCAAAGGTCGAACTCGGCCACGTGGCTGCAGGCTTGCAGCTGGCGAGCTCCGCCTTGCTCGTGAGAAATTCTGGAAGTTTCGGCTGGAGGGCGAAGCGGGGTACCTTATTTTGGGGGTCCTTATAATAAGGATCCTACTATTTAGGTACTACAATAGGGTCCCCTGATAATGCGTGCACTTGAGGGACAGGCAGTAAAACCCCACGCGCTCCGGCGGTCGAGTTCGTCCCAGCTTACTTCCTCATGCGTTGGCATGGCGGGAGGTGGCAGACACACTTTGCTCCGTCAGTTGCAGTATGGGCCCCTTGCCGTAATTGGCGAAGAGATTCGCTATGTTCAGAACCCAAGCCCTCCACACATATTGGCGGAAACGCCCTTCGAAATACTTATGTTCACTGCCACATATAAAACCCGAAACCCCAGCTTTGGAAAGATGCACCGAGCACCGGACTGCGTCGGTGCAGCTCCCCTCCGCGATGCTCCAAGACAGGAGCCTGTGTTGGAGTATTTTCAGTTTCACAATGTTTGACGAGTATGAGAAACGTGGATCTGAGGACTACAGTGCGATGCTTCCGACGCAAAAGACCGTCAGCCCGACATTCTGAACCAGGGCTAGTCAATGCATCGGCATCAAACAGCCTCAGCCCCCAGCAGGGGGAACAGTTGTGAGATCAGCAAACCGCTTCTCATAGCACCTCGCTTGGTAGTGGCAACGCCTACTAGTGCTTCCTTTTGTCTGAGATTTGCCATCGCTTCCAGCTTGTTCAGACTACCCTGCAGGCTTTCGGGTTCCTTGTGGGTGACGTGTGGACTGTGCTCGGGGCTACGCAGGAAAATCACCGGCAGCTGCTGCTGAACGTGTTTGTCCCAGGTCATCGTCTTCGTTTGCAAACTGCTGCTGAGGCTCTTGGCGTCACGAGAAGGCTGTCTATCTCACCTGACCATATGTCGACGCCTTAGCGCGCAAACTCCATGGCAAAGCAAGCATCTCCACAGTACTAGTCCGCAATGCGGACGAAAGCAGTGATGTCTTGCATAACCTTGCCTGCATCAGCAGATCAAAGCGATCCCCATCACAATCACAATCGTCAATGACCTACTCGTCATCATCCTGGTCGTCAGCGTCATCAGGGTCACCGTGCCGCCTGCACTTCCTGCAGACGGGGTTTCGGATGCTTTCCTGCGCATGCAGCTGAGGGGCACTTCCTAAAGTGTGGTTCGGTAGCGTAAGCGTTAGTGCCGGGGACACAGCCCCACGGCAGCTCGGGCCGAAATTGGACAGGCGGAGGCATGATCAGGTCTGCCAAGCCACAGCCGCGAGAATTCCGGCAACACTCTTTGAACTTGGTGGTAGGGAGTGCCCCGCTAAGGCGGTGCCTCGCTGATGGTGGCCAGAGACAGCTTCTGCTGGAAGCCAAGCTGCAGTCGAACCTGCCCACGGCTCAAAAATGCACTTGGGGGTGAGCTGAACCCTAGGCCCCGAAACAGAACCAACATCGGAGTGGCTCAAGAACAGCTTGAAGCATGCTCTTGCCTTCAAGCTGCCAGCGAAGGTATTGTTCGACTCTTACTTTCGGGTTAACACCTGGCGCACCTAAAATGTGTGTGTGTGTGTGTTATTACCAATAAGTATCATTGCAAATTACTGCCCTCACGGGAAAATGAACCTGCTGACAACACAGCTACCGGATATCTAAGAACGACACAGAGAACGCACCGAGCTGACTTCAATGATGCCTCGTTGCGCGCGTAGGGAACCTGACGGGCAGCGCGGGACAAGTTAGGATTGTTCCATCCATCGCTGCTCCTGCTGCTATTCGACCACCCACCACTGTTACAACTGCTGCTTCAGCTTCGACTGCTAATGCTACAATGACATAATGCTACCACTGATGGTACTGGTGATACCTCTTGTTGATGCTACCTCCTACTACTCCTTATCCTCTTACTGGTGCTCCTGCCGATGCTGCTGCACATCGCCGACGGCGACTTTGACGTGGCAACTCTTTGAGATTCCTCGCGCTGAGTGCCTTTTGCCGTGTTCTGCTCGCTGGTCACCGCTAGTCGCGTCAACTGCTCTTTTGGATGGAGTTGCTGTGCTGTCGTTGTCGTTCTCAGTGCCGTCGTTGTGCTTCTTGCTGTTGTTGCTGTTCGACCTTGGACTTGGTGATCCTTCTTTGTTCTTGTGACTTCTTCGCCGTAGTCTTTACACAAGACGCGGCCGGGGTTCCATGCCCTAGCGTTGGAAGTCTCGCTGTTAGTGGTCTGAGTCTGTCTGACATCGATGCAGCAAGGAGTCCATGTCGCTGGTATTTCGTTGTGCACTCTTGCAATTCCCTGAAACAGCACGTCTGCGAACTGTCGATGTTCTTTCGACCATCCTCGTGTTCAGTCGATCTCCAAACTCATATACAGTCGCTGCTGAGGACGGGGCTGAGACGCTTGGCTGCAGCGAAAGCGCTTGCATCCCAACGGCCGTCAGGTTGTAGGAAGGGATCTCAGCACAAACAAGGGCTGCCCCAGAAGAGGCTCTTGGAGATAGCTTGAGGTTTTGGAACAGTATCCTGTTTGAACATAGTTGGAGACTTACAAGCTGCACATTCGGGAGGAGGTAGTATCATGTCTGAGATCTACCATTCACCCCGAGGTAGAATGCAATGGGGATTCGCCAACCAGTCCTGGTAACGTGCAGCAATAAGGACGGTCCACAAGCCAAGACCAGCCAGTGTATCTCTGCAGATTCCGGCTTGGTAGGCTTTTCAACCCATCAGAGACCTTTCCCTGTGTCGAGAAGCTCGAGGAGAGGGCCTCCATGTTTGCTTCCAACACATCGCGCCGGTCGTCGCGCAAGAGAACACCCCAGCCTCAGCTCCACTAAGCTGTGCATCTGATTCACCTTGGAGGGTATGAGCCTTGAGGGCGCTGATGACGATTGATGATGATGACGACGTGGTGTTGCTGCTGCTGGTGATAGTATGAACATGGTGTTTTGGTGGTAGCGCTGGTGGGGGATAGTGATGATGACGGTGGCGAAGACAACAATGACGACCAACACCATCTCAGTTACTGCTAGCATCATCAGTATTAACTACCACGCCCGTTTGCACTCCTGTCGCTGCTACAACAACAACTTCCTCTGTTTCGTTTCCATGAGTAGGCACGATTCGAGCCTTTTCAGTGCTTTTGCCAATGATTCAGTGAGTGAAGAGAACATTCACATGACTTCTCATTGACAGGCCGGTGATGCCATCTTTCGTCTGGCCCTTTCCGTTTGGCCAATGCTTGAACTCTCGCCGCGTGACGGTTTGAAAGCCACCTCTTTGCACTTTCCGGCAAGCAAGCAGAGGGCCAAGCTGGTGGAGACAACTCCCTCCAGTGTTCTCGCGTTCCTGCACGTGGCATCTTCCAGCTGAGAACTGCATGTTACTCTCGACTTGCCCCCTGGCCCGAACCAGACTACAACATAAATCCCAGAGCTCCTTCCAAAAATCGACAGTTCGTACTCGTTGTTCGGGAGAAGGAAGTGGCCCTGCATGCAGCAAAGCCCTAGCAGTAGCTCCTGCCGTCACGAATGCATGTTTACAATCATTGCATCGCCATAACCATCATCCACTATACTATACCAGCATCAACGTCGGGAAGAAGAGGACCACCAGGGCAGAGCCCGCCATGCTTAGCAACGGCAACATCAAAATGATGGCGACGGCGGCGGAAAAAAAAAAAAAAAAAAACACGAAAGCGAAGGCCCGAGCATCGTCTTCCCGAATCCCGGCCTCAGCGATGCGGAACACGACGATGTCGTGGTCGTCGGTGTACTCCAGTCCCGAGGTCGCATGCAGAGCTTCGCAGGTTCCTCCGAAGTGCGAGGCCATGTGAGGCAAGGTGCATGGCACCGTGTTGCCCAAACGAAACACTGATCTAGACCCCCAATGGAGGTGAGAACAGGTACATATCCGCATAACTATAGCCACTATAGCCTTCCTGATCTGATAGGGAAACGTGAGATTTTGTTCTAGGCGGCTCACTCGTTTCGCGGTTTTTTGCCACATGTAACGCATGGAATCATGCTGCTGATGATGGTGAGCTTAAGACGAATGATGACGATGTTGATAATGATGGTGACGGTGATGATGATGAGCGTGATGATGATGAGCACTTGGTGGATTGCACCGGCGGATGTTTCACTGAAGCGAAGAGACCAAAAACCTCTCTCGTGGTAGACTCGGGGCTTAAGCTCCATGTGGCAGAGTTGTCTTGCCTGGACTTGTGCCCTTAGACTTCATGTTTCCTACACACGGCTGTGCTGTGGAGAGGAGATCTTCCCCGCAGGCACACCAAAGAAATGCGGCATCAAATGCGGTTCATATCATATGATATCATACGATATAACTATATAACATTAATAGAAGTAATCCATTCCCACCCCCCGGCCTGGAGGCATGGACAGCAGGACGAAAGAAGGCGTGCAGGACAACTCGAAAGCCTGTCAATGACAGGAAGTAATTAGCCATTGAGGCTATGGGTTTCGGGCCAATTCATGGCATGGGCCGACTTTCGGCTTTTGGGGCTGGTTGGCTTCAATCTTGGAGCCCGAGGTTTGAAGTGCACATGCAACTATACAGTGCTTTTCAAGATGTGCGTAGTGGCTTTGCAGACCTGAAATATCTCACACACTGCCTTGCCACGCTTCTTGCGAGTTTTGAAGTATCTCAGGTGCCAGCTTACACCGATTTCGCGAGTGCATGCTGCTTGGTCGCGACTTGAGCTGTTAGCCGTCTCCGGTCTTTGTCCGGGAAGCGTAGTTGACAAAGTGTCTGCAGAATGTGAAAAAAATGTATCGGCTCCGACTCCGCAAGCGTCTCCAACGGAAAGCCTGTAGACTGAGATGAAGAGATGTTGAAAGCCTCTCGTCCAGGCATCTGCGCGGATGGCCAACCGCTAGCTGCTGTGCCCAGGGATGGACTGCTCCATCCAGCCCAGACGTCAAAGGTGGTGATCCAGCTTTCATCTTCTGAACATCGGGTGAGGCCAATCCGGGGCTTCATGCCGCCTGCTGTCACTGTCCCTGAGGATCCTTATCTCGGGGTTGACTCGTGATAGCAAGTCAATGCCAGAACATAGTATTTCGCCTATCCGGGATTTGGTTGGCATGCGTCACACACCGATTTGCGACCAATGCTGCATGTGTGCATATATATATATATGCACATACACATCTACATACATATAGGTATGCACATCATGCAAATGCATATATAGTTACGCGTACATAAGTACATATACATACATACATACATACACACATACACACATACGTACAGACGTACAGACGTACAGACATACATACATATGTATATATATATATATATATGTATTTCTGTTCGTACAGTGAGTGTGTATATATATATATATATTATAAAAATGCTGATGCAGGCTTTCAGTTCAACTTCGCTCCCCATTTGCCCGCCGACTACTGTACAGATGCGCTCCATGTGTGTGTATGTATGATATGTATGTATGTATGTATGTATGTATGTATGTATGTATGTAGGTATGTAGGTATGTATGTATGTATGTGTACGTGCGTGTCAAGGGCTGTATATAAGTGCATGCATGTAGACTCGTAGATACTCGTGAGTGTTGGCTTACTTGCTTACCTATGTACTCGAACTAAACTGAGCACTGAACCACAACCGTGAACCTTAAAGTGCCTTAAAGCCTAAATGCCTAAAGCCGAAGCCAAAACGTTTCACCCCGAAACCATCTATAACATGCCGTGGCGAGTTGGGGGCTCCCATGTCTCGCCTGCCCTGCATGGATCTCCACTCGCCCACCTGCTGGCACGTAGCTGGCAGGCCTGGCAAGGGCAATTAGGGGCGGTACATTGGTTACATGTCCGAAGGAGCCAAAGAACGAAGACCGACCTGTCCGGACCCTGCTGAAAGATGGGACCCAAGTTTCATGCTGGCAGAACCCGCAAGAGATGCTTCATCGTACTGCAAACTAATTACGAAGCTCTCCAGAAATCTGCAACCCTCTGAGTACTTCGATTCTGCAGTCTGATTGAAATAGGAAAAATGAGGGGACACTATTCCTGATTATTGCCGAAACCCTGTATGCCTTATTACATTAACCCAAACCACCAGGCGCCTCAGCCACAGGAAGAGCTGAACAGAACCTGTGACATGCACATTGTCACATTTCATGTCTTCTTGGGCCGAAGTTTTAGGCCTTATAAGGCTGCCAACTTCTGACCCTTCTGTGAAGGCAATCCCGCTTTAAAGATTTGAAAAACGTGGCCGTGGCAGCTCAAGCGGACCACCCTGCCTTCCGCCTCCGGACTGCTGGGCTGTATCGTAGCCTTGCCGACCAAACTTGATTTCAGTTCATATGCTCGACCTCGAAACTGTCACTCAGTACCCTCACCACCGGCATGAGTGCATTCCACTCTGGGCTTTCGGCCTTTATGGGGCAATATCACATTTTCATGGTTTACACTGAGAAAGGGGCCTGGAGAGTTTGAGCCAGTTGAAAGCCCATCACTCGTCCACGCTGCCTGCGAAGCAACGCCGTTAGGCTGTTGACAGTGATGCATGCTTCCCTAGCACCGCACCAGCCCCGAAATCCCAACCCTGCAAGCAAACATTAAGAGCCAGCAGTGGGAGGCGCTGCGACTAATTCTGAGGACAAGTGCTTGAGGCAAGGACTATCGCCAACATCTGCCACTCCGACTTCTTCTATCAGCACATACCAGTAGTGTACATGCAAACACACACGGTAAATCAGTGTTGGGCAGGTTCGCTTTATTTCCCGGCAATGTCTCATTGCTCTGTCCGCCTGACATCTGGGAACTCGCCAAGTCTGGCCGCAGCAGCCGTGACATTTGCAAAGGTCTGCAATGTCCACCTGGCCACGGTAACATTCTTTGATGCTACAGTACATCAAGTTGAGTCGTGTAACTATGGGAGGTCGCAGGTGTCTGTTCAGACGGAAGCACAAGAGATGAGCTGCTAAACTTCATCCACAAAAGCTCCAACTTGCAAACCCTGAACCGCCACATACGCCCAAACCTAACCCCAACCCCCCGAACCCTGCGAACCTTAAAACCCTGCGTGGGGCACCAGTTGGAGCTGGGTGTGCGGATCGGGTTCACCGCACGAAGGACGAGTGTATGCTGGCCAGTCTCCAGGGTGGCCTGGATTCGTTCTTTCCCTTTTTGCCTGGAGGGTTGAGGGTTTTGGGTTGGAGGGCTGAGGGCTTTGGCCGTTTTGGGCTTTGAGTCTTCTGATTTTAGGCGGCATTTGCTTTGTTGGTTCGGGCCAAGTGTCCATACAGAACTTAGGGTTTGGAGCTCCTGGGCCTCTCTGTGGGCTTTCAAGGCTTCCGGTTTCACGGCTCCGCATGGCATACATAGATGCATCCGAAGGAGATCATGATGGCTTCCCTGGCTCCTGATGAAGAGCACCAAACGGAACCTCTTCTTCACAAGAAGATCTTCAGATCGGACCCTGTGCACTAGCATATTGAGATTCCCTTACTCTTCCTCTTTTGCATCTTGCGATGTTGCCTGTAGTGACTCTGCGAACATCACCACATCCTCAATCCTCCACAAGACTTCCATGTTCCGAAAACTATGCACGTCGCAGCAAATCAGTCTTGAAGAATTGCAGCATGATAACCAGAATGCACACTTTTCCCCCCGGTAAACAAGTTTCATGCTACATTGGATCCATGATTGCGGCAAAGTTGCAGAAGGCTAGAGACTACTTACTAAGTTAATGTTACTGTTGAGGCCGGAATCGCGCCCGATATTTTTCCGAGGGCTGCTGACTATAATGATACTATAATTAATAATGCACCCCAAAACCCTCTTCTAATGTTGAGGCCCCGAGATAACCCTGCATAGTGAGTGAGTGTCGCACTGGCGTCATAATGCGAAGCGGGTCAAACATGCAAGTACATGCGTGCAACAGGACTATCATACAGTGTAGCCCAGAATAGTCTCGTCTAGTCTAGTGTAGCACAGTATGTAGTATAGTACAGCATATCATAGTATAGTATAGCATAGAATGTAATGTATTGCAATTTAGCATACAAGACCTAATATAGCAAGATGAGATTTAAGTAATTAACGTAAGATCATATAAAACTAAGCATGAGATGACGCGCCTGTGCTCGCTGTGCAACTGCCAGTCGGCCAACTCCCTCGCAGCCCTCGGACGACGAGGACACGCACAGAGCTCCAAGGCAGTTCATATACACACAACTACACACTTGCTGTCACTATATTCAAGCATTATTTTCTATTCGTATTTGTACGTGTCAAACGATCTTCGACATGACGCGGTCTGACGAAACTGTAGACACACACAAACATTCATATGTCCTGCTAGACTGCAATGCAAGCTCAAATCTGGTATTGCTCCCGCTGCACTCCCTGCTTTCGAATGCTTCATGACCCGTGGCCCAGACCACGTAATCCGGATCTGGCACCGCTGCCAGGCAGCCGAGGGCAAACTCCACACCTGTCTCTCATGGAGCATTAGCACCATCGTCGACATCGCACAACTCAGAAGCTCTGGACGACGTCATCGTAGTCATAATCTTCACTATCACTACTAGAACTAGTAGTAGTCGTCGTCGTAGTGGTAGAGTGGTAGAGTAGTAGTAGTAGTCGTCGTCGTCGTCGTCGTCGTCGTCGTCGTCGTCGTAGTGGTAGAGTGGTAGAGTAGTAGTAGTAGTAGTAGTAGTAGTAGTAGTAGTAGTAGTAGTAGTGGTAGTCGTAGTAGTAGTAGTAGTAGTAGTAGTAGTAGTAGTAGTGATGAGAGCAGGAGTCAGAGTAGGAGCAGCCGTAGCAGCAGCAGTAGCAGTAGCCGTAGCCGTAGCCGTGGCCGTCGCACTAGCAGTAGCAGTAGCAGTAGTAGTAGTTGTTGTAGTTGTAGTTGTTGTTGGTGGTAGTAGCAGTAGCAGTAACAGCGGCAGCAGTTGAAGCAGTAACAGTAGTATGATGACCATGGGGGCAAGACGATGACTTCATGAAAAGAGGTGGAGCGGGCGTGTGATGCTGATGAAACTGCTACCTGCTACGCAAATTGCTGCGAGATGCACTTCGAGCACTCAGCCACGCAGGACACAGATGGATCAAATGTCATAGAACTCCCTATCCAAGCCACGTAAACTCGCCCAGATGTGCAATCAAATTACTACCTCTCTAAGAGCATACGAGCAAAGTATGTGAGTGGATCATATGCTCCTCCACCTCCTCCTTAGGACTCATGGTCGAAGCAGCCCGGGATGGCACCTAGTGGTGCTTCCAGTCGGACGAAGATCCCGGAGCCTCCAAGGGCAGACGTGCTCATGGCGACGTACTTTGGTGCTTTAGTGTTTGGAGCTCGGGGAACGACCCAGTTTCATGTCGACTCTCGAGAACCTCTGAGTATGCAATAGTTGAGACCACTAGGCCTAGGCTGCCAAAGTGTCTGACTCGCTAGGAGCAGCAAGGAGGAGCCCCAGTGCACTTCTTCCAAGACACGGAGCTCAGCTTCACAAGTTGCAACTGACCCAGATGAGTTGTGACATACCACATTGCTCGGATCCTTCGATCCAAATCCATCGACAAAACCCCTCGGAGCCCCCTCTCTCCCCTCAGCACATCCGGCCCTGTGAGCGCAGGGTGTTCTGACTCCGGAAGCGGACTTCCAGAATGCTCGCCTGGGTTTGGGCTTCGGGTCCTCCCACGAGTTCCTAAAAGATAAAAGCAACACTTGCGATCGCGGAATAATAATGGCACTGATGCATAATCTCGATGGTAACCGACACATCGTGACATAGTCACGAACATGATGCAGATAGTTTTGTTGCTGTTTTGAGGACACGGAGCTTGCGTTCAAGGGCCCTTTGCATACGATTCATGCAGTCTTTCGCTAAATGGAGATGCCGAACAAACTTGAAACGCGAAAGCCATTTACGCTTTGTCAACCTCCAAGATCTCACCGCATAAGATAATAAGAACAGTTTGCCTTCAACCTGTACATAGCTCTCTAGATGCTGACAAACCTTCGATCAAGCTACGAGAAACCATAGACATATGTCCAGAAACCCCGAACGTGCACATACTTTAAACACACAAGTGCATCAACCCCTAGGAGGGCAGAGCTCGGTCCCCGGCCCGGCGAGGAATGTTTCCATGAGGCTCCGGCACCTCAAAATCATCGTCGTACTCATCGCAGGAATCACAAATAGTTGCATTGCATTCTTATTGGTGCCCTGCATCATATTAAGATTCAATATTCAAGCCCACCATCAATGTAGATCACTCTTCTTGGCCATGGGCGTTGGGGCTTCTGCCTTCTGAAATAAGGGTATAACGTTTTGAGATGCAAAGCATGTAAACCTGGGCTCATGTGTCTTGTTGGGCTTATCAAGTCGATTGCAGTTCTGTCTCGACGTTCAGTGTCCACACGGCCTTACCACCAAGACGCTGTACCTGTCCCGATGACCACACAATGGCCGATACTTTGAAGCAGCAGGCACGGTGAAGAACAAGTTATAACGTCAGACGATATTGGATCTCCATGATCTGGTGAGCAAGTTTCTTAACAACAAGCTGAGTACCAGCTCATATGAGACTTTAGAGCTCCCACGGTAAACTAGCATCTGCGGAGTGAAGGTTTAAGGGGAAGCAATCTTGGTCCCAAAGCCTGCAGCACTCTTCAATTGTTGATTGTTATCGTCATCAGCCCCGACCACTACCATGATACCCACCCCAACACCATAACTAGCACCCGCATTAGCACCAACATCATCACCCTCATTTCGGTCGTCACCGGCGACGCCGTCGCAACCTCCAACTTCCAAAGAACGCATGACTAACTGCCAGCATCTTGCTCCGACTTGCACGCAGGCCCTCCTGGGCAGCAGAGTTCCACGATTCTGTCTTCAGGATGCCTGACATGAGCTGCAAAAGACGACCTGGCAACAACAGAAGTGGACCCTTTTCGAAGTATCCGGTGCTTAGGCCGCAGCCACCTGCATGGAAAGCGATTCCTTGAGCAGGAAGCCTCTGAAGTGCGCATCGTTCGTAAACCTCCGGCTGGTTGAGGGGGACACGTCCGAGTTTGACATGCGTTGGCGTGCTGGGCTGTCTGCAAAGGACTTCTGATCTGCAAGTTGCCCGCTGTAGGGCTTAAGCAGTGGGCACTCGGAATTTACGGCACCGACAGCGTGGCGCGTCTTTCCAGCACTTCTGTTTTCCCTTCAAGACCCAAGGCCCACCATCTTGAAACATCAGTTTAGGTCCATGACTACGGTCTTCGTGAAGATAAATTCCAAGCTGTGGACACTGGAGCCACGGAGCAGCACTTGCTATAAATACAGTATGTATGATGCATGTTTTCTGGAGTTTCAAGCGTAGCTTCACATCAGAAAAAGTGGAACACTCCGGCAAACACAGCTCGTTCAAGATTCTGCGAATACGTCAATCACCCCAAACTTCTTCTCGAGCCCACGAAGCTTTTACGGCCCACATCGAAAGCTTTTAGTTCCAAGACTAGGACACTCAGAAAGCCACGAGCCTCAAGGAGAGCCCCTTAAAGCCTGCGAATCCTTGCATTCCCTGACTAGCCTTGAACAGTTGAACCCTGAGTGTGGCCGTGTGCCTTATTAGCTCCGCACTCAGGCGATCTGCATCTGGGCCACAGCCTGTGCCTCGGTTCGCGGTGATCTCATATACAATACTTAACTATTATTATTATTATTACTATTATTATTGTTATAATTTTACTATTTTATTATTATTATTATTACTATTATTGTTATTGTTAATGTTGTTATGTTAATATTATTTCTACTATTACTGTTTATGCTACCAGTAGTTCTGTCAGATCCATCGGGGGTGGTATGCGAGGTTTTGCCGGCCATTTCGAGTTTCCCGGCGGGGTCTGGAAGTCCGTGTTTCGAGGTCCTTTGGAGTTCTAAGATACTGCCGTGTGAGGGTCAGCGCAAGTCCTTTGACATGCAGATTACCTGTGACCTAAGCGCCAACTCCTTTGGGGGTTTAGGGGTTTAGGGTTTAGGGTTCTGGGGTATTAGGTTTTGGGTTTAAGGTCTGTGGTTCAGGGCTTGGGCTTAGAAGCCCCAAACATCCCCAAACCTTAAGCCTTCAACTCAGAGCTTCGACTCAGCTATACGGCCACAGACTGGCCTGCGTGGCTGTCCACCTGGAGTAGCCAGGCCTCAGCCGAGCAGGGGGAGTAGAGCCTGTGATATCCTGTGATTCAGTGGCGGCTTGATTTGTTGCAAGGATGCTTGGGTGCTGCCTAGCTTCAGCCCCACGCCAAGCTACGCAAATCACTCAACCTAAATCTTTCCAGACGAGGCCTCCTTGTCCCAAGGTTGCCCGACCGGATGCCCTAATCCGACCAGATCAATTAAGGGGTTCGGGGAGCAGGATTGAAAGGTCGGTGAAGTTCTCCGACGAACTTCTACTTGCCGCCCGAACTAAGTAGGATTCGCCACAACTGGCCCATGTTGAAATCCTGCAACTGCAATGACATAGCCATTGCAACGAATGCCTCGGTGTTCCATCCTAGGAGTATGCTCTTCATCAAGCCCGTAAGACTACTGATCGGTCTTGCCCCATTCTGGCAAGGACGAACAGCCCGGTTGATGTGATTTCTGTGAGCATGCCGGCTGCCAACTGGAACAAACGACTAATTTCTCTGGGGTTTCGCTGCCATCCGGCCCCAGCTGACATTCCAGCAAATCAGGCTCGGATCGCCGTAGTTTTCGGCGACCAGCGTGCGTGAAGCCGAAACGTTGAACCCAAGTGTAACTCACTCAAAACTAAATAAAGCACTGAGCCCTACCCCTCTCAGAGCCCAAAACAAGAACAGGACATGCCCCAAGCCTACAGAAGTAGTCCTATAAAGCCCACAAGGCTATGAACCCCCTTAACCCCCTCCTCCCACTTCCAGGCTTCCGCACCTGGTTGGACTCAGCCCTCCATCGCGCCAGGTCCACGGGGCTCGCCTTGCTCTTGTCAGGGATGTTTACCTAATTATAGTCTCCATTGTGGTTCCTTTTTGGCGGATACGTTATAAAATCCGGTAATATATATTTGGTTATAAACCAAAGAAAGGAACTACAATGGAGACTATAGGTAGGGTTCAAGGGCAGCCGGGACAGCAGAGCATTGCTGAAGCCGAGGATGACGATGAGGCGTTATGACGGTAGCAGTCGTCGACTGATGACTTCGATGGCCGCTGCGACGGCGAAGATGAATCAGCTGACGCTACCTGATCGCAGCAATTTCGGACGAAGGTGGCCAGAAAGACTTTCGATCAGTATCAATTCTGAGTGCTGTTGCTGCCCATGATCACGGCAATCATGGTGGCGACAGCGAGTGCAGTGCTTGGCGGTGATGGTGGTGGTGCTGCTGCTAGTGTGGTGATGGTTTACGCTGCTGCTGCTGCTGCTGCTGCTGCTGCTGCAGCTGTTGATGGTAGCGGGCGATTCTGGGCGAGGGTGTTGAGTCACAGGATGGAGGAGTGCTTATGATGACATCTCATGGTCGTGATCGTCACGAAAAATGGTAGTCATGTCGGTGATGATGCATCCTAGGATAGTTTGCAGCTTCGATTTCGCTGTAGCGATAATGAGTCCAGCATCAACCTGGCATCTTCGAACAGGCCCTTTCGGAGGACTTCGATCTGCGTATCAACTTAGCAGGTCTGTGTTTAAGACCCAAATTCCGTCGCTACAAGACTAAGCGACGGAGCTGCAAGTAGCATGGGCAGAGCACATCCGTGCTAAGGAGAAGGCTTGGGCAGCAGCGAGAAGTACTGAAAGGTCAGCCAAGTCAGCCCTGAAGGTTGAGCCCGTCCATCCGTTTTACACGATTGCTGCGCCGTTGTCCCCTCTTCGGCCGTTTTGGTGCTTTGACGGGCCGGGGCAACATGCATTCTGCGCGAGGGCCCTTGAATTTCGTTCCCACTTTGTGCCAAGCCATATAGCGCTTGATCATCGGATAGACATGTTGCATCATGTTGATGGAGCCCTGAATCTCACAGCTGTTTCAGGTTCTACAAATAAAATGCGACTACGAACAATAATGCCAGTAGTACTGCAAGCAGTATGCTTGTCGTTGATGAAAATAACAAGCTGCAATACAAGCACAATTGCAACAATAAATACCGTAATTTTGACAACAAGAGCCTGAACAAAGTTAATAATACACGAAACAGCACCAATAACAATAACAATGACAATAACAATAACAATAACAAGAGCACCAGCAAGAACCAAACCCAAACCACCACAACTATGATAGCAACAGTACAGCAACGACAACCACGGCCACAACCACCACCATTGCAGAAACAACCACAATAACCATCACAACGAAAGCCAGCACAACCACAACCACAATCGCCCAACGTGTCATGTATCTGCACTGCGCAAAGCCCGAATCGGCTGCAAAATCACGTCTGAGCACCCGGGCCAACACATAGTGATTTCCCTAAGTTTGAACCCAGATTATCAATACCATCAATGCCATCATCATCTTCTTCTGAATCATCTTCATCGTCATCACTAGCCATCATGGCAGGAAAGCTTTCGCGACCAGATCGGCTTCACAATTAATCGTATGGCCGATCCGCATGACAAGTTGCCATATTAAAGACTCATCGAAACATAGCTTAATAGATCCCACCTCGTTCCCGGAACCTCGGGTTGTAACGACGAAGACGGCAGGGAAACCAACAAGCAAGGCAGAACGACATTCCAGGCTCGTTTGTTTAGCCTTTGAAAAGCACATACATGCAAAGAGGATTGGGCAAGTACAGATCTGGATCGTCCCCCACCCTTTCGGCTCGAAACCGCATTTCAGAAAAGTCTTGTATCACATCGGATTCCAGGTGGACATCGTGTATCCAGATCCGTGGTTGCACAAATCGATTTCTGCATGGTCGAGTCTGTTGCAGCAAGCCGCAACACAGTCAGGTCAGCAGGGGCTATGACCCAGGATTTACCTATGCAGTTCTTCGAGGCAGACTGAGGGGAGTTTTACAGAAGAGTCGAGGTTCAACAAATCCCAGGTCGACTCACCACTTCGTCTTCACCCAGACCCGTGAGCCTGGCAACGCAGCTCGTGCGCAGACGCGCGTGGGCTTGGCGCATCAGGCCCTTTCTGATTACCCATGAATCTGATGCAAATCGTGCCTGGAAATCACACAGGGCCAGTGAAGGGTGAAGATGGAGCAAAGGCTGGCATTGACGGGCTTCCTTGCACCTCGGTGTGTGTAGCAGTGTAGCTCTTCACCGACGACGGTAGAATCATGCATCCAAACTTCCCGCCCACTGAAAACCTCGGCAAGTCTGCAACAAGTACAGAAGCATGTATGAGCGCATATGATCTTGTGAAGCTATGCAATCTATGACCACTTTCAACTTCAAGACGGAAGGGGTAATCACACTGTCTCGGAGGATGAAGCTCCCTGAGCGTCCGGCTTGGAATGTCTGAGATCCCCAATCCAGAAGTCCAAAGGCCCCAGAGCTTTGGCTTTGTGTGACATCCGCACCATTTCGGTAGGCACAGTTGCAGGACGTGATGTCCTCAGCTGCAGATAGCTTCAGAGGGCAGGAACCCCAAAAGGCGCCCATCGGCGGTTGGAGTTGTTGGAGCGCTTACGGATACCTTATACTCCGAGGTCAAACAGACATTCGCAGATGCATGTGGGTGGGGCGCAGGGCAAGCAGAACTGTTGTTTGTAAACCCAAGCCGAGCCGCAAAGGGACGGCCTTGCTTCAACCGATCTGATCCCTTCAACACTACTACCACTACTAATCACGTTAACAACAACAATTGCTGATGATGGTCAGGGCGAAAGTAACACTATAGTTCCCTAGTTGCAGTCATAGTCAGAGTACTGTCAAAGTCATCGTCACAGTCCTAGAATAGTATGAATAGTGAAGGTAGTCGGCCCCGGCCTGCAGTGTCCGCCGCCACGGGGAACAATTCCTTTCGAGCGTGGCTTCTGTGCTTCAGAGCAGCGGACTACTGTTCGCCATTGTTGGCTTGAAGTCTCGTGCCAGCTCGATTTGATCGTTCCGCTTGAACTTGAACCCCAAACCCGCCAGGCACGTCCTGAAGACCATGCTGGACGAGGCTGGCAGCCCTTTCCCTTTGGGGTTGCGCTGCCGGTCTACGACTTTGCTGTAGAGCACGGCCTCCGCAACCTCGGTTCCGGTATGCTCTGCGGCTCGGGGTTCAGAGGCGGGAGGTTCAGCATAGTGTGTAATCCACGATGAGGTTAGCGCCTTGGGCGGAAGGATTTGGGGATCTTCGCTCAGCCATCAGTTTCAGCTTGGAGTCCAGGGCTTTGAACTTGACGCGTTCACAGCCACCCGCTACAAGACACATTGACATGCATCTGTACGGGCTCAATGCAGCTGCGCGGCAACATCAAAAATGGTCATGAAGGGAGTTGCCTCAAGCAGTTGTTGGTTCAGGCTGTACACTTTGACATGCTCTTCCTGAGCCACTTCTACATGGTTCCGGCCACACGACCGGAAACCCAACGACTCACAAACGAAAGCAACACCTGGAATAAATGAATCGGAGGCGATTTCGGGCTTGAAGCAAATTGCTGCCGTCCTGAGGTCCGTACCACAACAAGCGAAATGACAGCACCGCCAATGCAAAGTGTGGACCGGTCTTCCACAAATAGCCGGCTGTCCGGGTCGGCGAACTGATGCTGCGACCTGACCCACGCGCTTGCACAACTTCTGTACTTCGCCAGTCATGTCCGTTCGGGTGTGGCGGCCAGGTGCAGTTCCTTCCGATTGTTCGTGTCGAACAGCAGGATCCCCGTTGTTAGGATCCGAAGAATCCGGGACCCTAGGCCGAGCAATCACTAAATAAGGTGATTCACTCCAACCCAAACCCTGTGAGGCCCGAGTATCTGCAGCCGACGGGCAGAGTTTGTGCTACGGCAAACCAAGTCGTTGCGGCCGCCTCTGCCAGAACTCCCATTTCAGCTGTGGAGTTGAACGCTTTTAGTGTCTTGGGCATGAGGATTTTCGGGGAATGGAGAATGGTACTAAACATATATTATAGGGGAAAAATATAAAAAAATGATATGTTTATTCTGTTCTTGGCACTCTGGGGTTGTAAGCTTCACGGTTCAGGAGCAAAATCCGGTCGGGTCTAATCCGGTTATCTGTCTCCGTGAAGCGCGGTCAACTTCGAGGGAAGAGATTAGGAATCCCAAGCAGTGCTAGTTGGGAGCTGGCCACTGTATGACTACTCGCCTTTGCAACCTGTCAATTTGACCCTAACAACCAAGCCACTCCAACCGCCGCCATCCCCTAGCCGAAAGTCTGGAATCATCAGCGTCGTTTGGGCGAAACAACGTGCTAACGGCACAGTACCTTGCCGAAGTTGACTTTTCTTGGCAGCAGCATGCTTTAATCACTCAGTACTTCCATTCTCATCTCCTCCACCTCCTCCTGCTCCTGCCCCTTTCTCCTAATCGCCACTGTCATCATCCAGTATCAGCGCGCCGCCAGCATCTGAATCGTCATCATGCAGAACAATAACATCGTATCACTATCATCATGCCCATCAGAACCACAGTCCCTTGCGATTCGTGAGGCTATCCATGACCGAGATGCCATTCCCACACCCGCCAGCTGGAACATAGTAGTGGATGTGTTGAGCAGGCCGACCTGCTCGACAAGCTTGGGGTTTGTGGTTGTGACCCGATGGTCCCTTCACACTCCCGTCAGAACTGCTTCCCGGGAGAGTAGGGGCCAAAGTGGCTGGTGGGGGGTTATTCTTAGACATGTAGAGTTGGTCCTGCCTCTTGGGCGAGAGAGGTGCCAGTCTCGTTGTCCGCAATATGGTTGGCGCCTTCGAAGTACGTGAAAGCCTCACGGACAAGAGCGGACAAAGGATGATGGTCTCTTCACGTTCCATCCACACGAATGACAACCATTACTTGGATTGCTATTGACTGCTACTCATGCTTCTGCTGCCGCTGCTGCTGCTCCTGCTCGCGGCTTACTATTCCTGCTCGGCTGCTGCTGCCGCTGCTGCTGCTGCTGCTGCTGCTGCTGCTACTGCTGCTTCTGCTTCCACTACCACTGCTACTATCCCTACTACTACAGCGGGTGGTGGTGGTGGTGGTGCTGCTGCTGCTGCACCCATATAACTACTAGCGCTGCTGCTACTACTACTGGTGCTGCTGCTGCTGCTACTACTACTACTACTACTACTACTATGCTGCTGATACTTGTGCTAATTACCACTGTCACTGCTTCCAACGCTGCGACTGACACGTTGCTGCTGCTTGATTAAATCCGCTGCTGCTGCTGCTGCTGCTGCTGCTGCTTGTTTGTGTTTCGGGGAGAACTCAGGAAAACCAGGGCCTGCACAGGCATTCCGTCAAGTCTTCTCAGGGCAGAGAGCCCCACACCCATGAACGCTTCGCATCCCATGCTCACACCGCGGCAAAGCACAAGGCCTGCAGGCTCACATCCAGGAGGGCACCGCGGTTTAGGTGCGCGAGGGACTCTTCGTAAAAGTCCAGGCAGCAGGACAAGCAGGTCTGGCACAGTCGAGGGTGCCGAGTAACACGTCAAGGTCACAGACATCACGGAAGTTGGGATAAATTTGCAAAACCTTTGGTATGCCTGGTTCAGACCAAACCGCACTTTCGCCTGATAGGGTGCAGGGCCTGCTGGTTGCGGGGGGCGTCAACCCATGCGCGTTTGCTGCTCAAGACCAGAACCGAAACGCTGAGCAAACACCCAAACCCGAAGCAGCCTGGAGGATGGATGCCAATGGGTTGCCAGACTTGACACCATCCTGATGCGTTCTTGGACTAGGCCAGGGTGTTGGGCTCGGCCAGATTTTCTCAGCCAGCCGTAGGTTTAGGGCCTGTCATCAACATGCACAGAATCCCAAGATGCACGTCCGACGCTTACACTAGCTGGTCATGCGTGGCATCGACATCGCTGCTACAATTTTTGTAGGCATGAACGACACGCCGCCACGACGAACTATGAAACTATTTCAGAAGGGACCGCAAGGCAGGCACGACTAGTGCAACTACAAGTGCGGTAGACTGAAAGCGTAAAGTTTTGCAAGACAAACAGCTCAAAATCAACACGCCATGGTGACTCAAATGTCGAGAAGTTGGATGAGATGCCGATGTCTTCGCACTTCAGGCTTCAGGAGTTTGGGGGGGAATTTGCCCTGCCTATGCTTTCGCAAACTGTAAGTGCCCTATTCCCTTCAAAGGAGCTGTTTTGGATCGTGGGGGGCTGGAGTGGGGTCGGCATGAGAAGACATAATCTGTCTATGTATATACACATGCATGCACATATCTATGTATTTATATGTTATATGTACTTATATGTATGTGTATATGTATGTATATGTATGTATATGTAAGTATATGT
>CAJNDV010030913.1:34328-53101 GCA_905221635.1 Symbiodinium sp. CCMP2456 | reverse complement strand
ATTTCCTTATATATGTCCTTAAGAAGGTAGGTTCTTCTTTATGTTTAGGGGCTTAGGGTTTCGGTCAGGGATTTGGGATTTGGGGCTAAAGGTTTAAGTTTAGGGGTTTAGGGCCTAGTGTTTGGGGATTTTGCGGTTGTTATGGGTTTCGGTTTTAGAGTTTCAGGGTTTAGAGGCTCAAGCTTTTGGATTCGTTTATATACAACGCTATTTCAACAGGGTGTTCACTTTGTGAGCGCTGAATATGGAAAAGCTTTCGATTGAGAGTATCTTTAGGGGGGTTGCGGGGCTTTAGCTTTGGCAAAGGTTTTAGAAGAGTTTGGGGCATGGGTTATGGGCTGGAGGTTTAAGATCTTGGTTGCTTTTATTTTGTCCATAGGACTCCAAATAACTGGCCTACAGTCTTCATGCCTTCTTTCGTACTCAGCGTAACATGGAGCCCCCCTTCCGGAAAAAAAAACGTAAAAGCATAAGGATAGTACAATCACTATGAAAGTCCAATAGTACTGCGTTCTCTTGCACTATGGTGGCGAGTTGATTGTTAAAGGCTTTGCGAGTAGCCATTAGGGTCCAGGTGTACGGGGACATAGAGTAGAGCCTAGTGTTCGGATTCAAGGTTTGCAGTCTAGTTTCAGGATTGAGGGTTTGCAGCGTCTAGCGTCAATTTGGGGGATAGGGCTCTTTATGCGCCTCGGACGGCGAAGCTTTACACAAGAAGCCAACCCTAAACCCTACACCCTAAAACCCTGAACCCTACACCCTGCACCCTAAAACCCTAAACCCTAAACCGTAAATCCTAAACCCCAAAAACCTAGACCCCCCAACTACCCTCTAATATACCCCAAATACCCACTATTAGGGACCATAAGGGCTCTATTAAGGGGCCATTGGGGGGTCCTGGAACGGTTTCAGGATTAGGGTTTCGACTTCCAGGGTTGGGATCTGAAGCCCTAAAATTACTCGAAGCCACCCTCAGTCGAAACCTCAAAACCTAACGCCTCGACTGGAGACCTCAGGAAAAAACGGGCTAAGGGGTTAAGATCTGAAAAATGGAGAATGAAACCTGACGTAAACTACCATAAACGACATGTTTTGTAGGTTATGAAGGTACTGAAGCCCGCGGCCTCATGCAGACTTGACTGGGACAGTAGCCCTAAACCCTAAACCCTAAACCCTAAACCCTAAACCGTTAAGTAAGCAGGCCTAGACCCCCGGCAGTCGACTCGAAACCCTGCACCTGAAATCCGAAGCCCTGTGCCTGCGATGGCAGGTTGGGGTTTAGGGTCTAGGGTTTAGGGTTTAGGGTTTAGGGTTGAGGGTTGAGGGTTTAGGGTTTAGGGTTGAGGGTTCAGGGTTTAGGGTCAAAGGTTTGTGGTCCACGAGCCTTAAAGCCTGAAGATCGAACTTCTCAATGCCCCAAAACGCCCCATGTCTGCGATACGCTGTAAGCATCTTTTTTGCTGCGCGATGCAGCCCTGGTGCATCGAATGCTGGTTGTGCAACTTCGGGAAGCGGTGTTGGACTTCAATGCGTAGGAACTAAGTGTGTTCTGTATAAGGGCACCATATAAGGTTCAGGACTTAGGGCCTAGGGTATATAGGCTTTCCAAGACAAAGTCCGATTAACATGCCTAGTTACCACTAGTTACCTGAAATCTTAACTACACTCTAAACCCCAAGCGCCAAACCAGACCCTTGTATGAGCCGTTCTCTAAATTAGGGTCCCTTTTTAAGTCCCCAATATAGTGCGGCACTCGTATAAAAAGGACCCTATAAGGGACCTGAGTTTAGAGAACTACCCATATACATGGAACCCTAGAACCAGAAGCCCGAACTCCGAACCCTGGCGCCAAAAAACGTTAAACCCTAAATCCGAAGTCAATCTTACCATGGGTAGTTCTCAAAAAGATCCCTTCTCAGATCCCCAACATAGTACGGCACCCTTCATATAAAGGACCCCCCAAAGGGACCCCAATTTAGAGAACTAGCCACATGGAAACCCAAAGCCTGAGCCCTGAACTCGACCCCCAGTTCTCTAAACCCGAAGCTCTACACCCTAAACCCTAAACCCTAAACCCTAAACCCTAAACCCTAAACCCAAATCCCTGAACCCGGAACCTGCACCCGGCACCCAAGATTCCAAAATCCCTAAACCCCGCACCCAAATCCTCACCCCTAAACCCTAAACCCTAAACTTAAATCCCCAAGTCCCTACACCCCAAGTCCCGGAACTACTACTATAGGAGCCTTAAGAATTCGAACAGGGCTTTGGGCATTTTATACTATAATTATAACAAGGAACCCCCAAAACCCTAAACCCTAAACCTTAAACCCTAAATCCCAAGTCCCGGAACCTACTATAATAGCCTTAAGAGTTCGAAGGGTTTTGGGTATTTTACATTATAACTATAATAAGGAACCCCCAAAACCCTAAACCCTAAACCCTAAACCCTAAAACCTCAAACCCGAAGCCCTAAACCCCAAGTCCCGGAACTACCCCCCGGCATGCGCAGCTGTGCGACCCTGCAGCTGGCGAGACAGAGGCTTCCAGTTCAGATCGGCGGATTTTGGTTTCGGGTTTAAGGGTTTAGGGTTTAGGATTTAGGGTTTATGGGGTTTAGGGTTTGGGGTTTAAGGTTCAGGGTTTAGGGTTTAGGGTTTCGGATTTAGGGTTTGGAGTTTTAGGTTTTGAAAACTTAGCGTGTAAGGCGTATCGAGTGTAGGATTGTAGAAACTTGCGTTCAAGGCTTAGAGTTTATAAGATCTAACCCATGAACATAGAGCTCAGAGTTCAAAGTTTTAAGATTGTGGTATCGGGCCTACAGTGTCGAGTTTCGGATTCAGAACGTTTTGAGTTTGAAGTCGAGTTGGACTTAGAAGAGTTTAATTCGTTAAAAGAGTTTTCAGGTTTGGAGTTAAAGGCTTCTAACCCTAAGACTCAAACTCGCCCAAAATTCTTTTATAGTATGGTCTTTGGGGCCAAAACCTTATACTACGAGTCCTTAGAGCCCTAGGGTAAGATTCTAGTTTACCCTCAACTCCTAAACCTAAACCCTAAACCTCAAAAACGCTAAACCCTAAACCTCAAACACTAAACCTCAAAACCTCAAAACCCTAAACCTCAACGCCACGAGACGAATGAAGACCCTAAACCCTAAACCCTAAACCCTAAACCCTAAACCTAAACCGCATCTCGGGGAAGTGTCGGATTTTAGGGGCCTTGGGGCTGCAGGTCCTTTGAGGGTTTTGGGTTTTGGGTTTAGGGTTTAGGGTTTAGGGTTTAGGGTTTAGGGCCTTTTAGGGTTTGGGGTTTCGGGTTTAAGGCCTTTTAGGGTTTGGGCCTTTTAGGGTTTAGCGTTTTGGGTTTAGGGTTTAGGGCCTTTTAGGGCTTAGGGTTTGGGGTTCGGGTTTAGGGCCTTTTAGAGTTTAGGGGTTTTTTTGGTTTGGGTTTAGGGCCTTTTAGGGTTTAGGGTTTGGGGTTTGGGTTTATGGGGCATTTTAGGGTTTTGGGTTCTTTTAGGGTTTAGGGTTTTGGGTTTAAGGCTTAGGGTCTAGGGCTGCGGGGGGCGACTGGCTCCAAACGCACAGCTGACTTCGGATGGCTAACTCTCATGTGATGGGGTTGCTCTAAGTTAGGGCTTAGGGTCTAGGGTTTAGCGTTTAGGGGTTTAGGGTTTAGGGTTTAGGGGTGAGCTAGGGGCTGCAGGTTTCTTTGGGGCTTAAGCGGCAATTATGCCTATAAGGTACCTGTAGTAGAAGAATGGGAAGATGCCAAGTTCGCAAGCCAACGGCCGCTGATCAACTTTCAGTTTTAAGAGGGGTTATGGCTTAAGAATTCTAGGGGTTAAGGCTTAGGGTTGTGGGTTTTGGGTTTAGGGAAGTTTAGGGTTTAGGGAAGTTTAAACTATCCAAGAATAATTCAAGCTTACTGACTCAGCTGCAAAGAGCATGTCTGTCTTCAGGCGCTTGTGGGCCATTCATGGGCTACAACTGTGTACCTTAACCCTCACACCCCAATCCTCACCTGGACCCTAACGAACCTACCGTTTTGTGATTTCCGTATATAGTATGATTTAATGGGTCCAATTAACTTACTTCCCCAATAAGCCAGGGAAACAAAAGGTTAAACTTTCAGGTTACTACTAAACTATAAGAACCCGAAAAGCTTGAAGGTTGGGCATTGAAACCATAAACCCTAAACCCTAAACCCTAAACCCTAAACCCTGGGAACTAAGGTAGACCCTAAAGTCTAAACCCTTGAAGGGCTGAACATCTCGGGGTTTCGTCCAATTGTCAACTTGATCACGGTCACGGTGGCAATCCAGGGGCCTCACTACGTAGAATAAGGTTTTTGGGCCTACCCTATGCTAATTATGATAAGGAGCCCCAAAATAGTCTTGAAAATTATTTAGGCCCCTACATTCACTTATCAAGCCGTTGGGCATGCTGAGCTTGGGTACCTTAAAGAGGAGGCTAGGGTTAAGGCGTCTAGGATTGACAGAAGCTGGGTCTGAGGGCTTAGAGGGTTTAGGGCGTAGTAAGGCTTCAGCTTTGTTGATGATGGCTTGGAGGGATGAAGAGTAGATTCGAGTTTAGAGGTTGGGATTGAGGGTTTAGGGTTTAGTTAAGAGTAGAGGAGCAGGATCTGATATAGAACAACCCCCGTTCGCACGGGAATGGTTCTCCGAGCATGCCGTAGCCATGAAGAGGACTCGGCAAGTGTCGGTCGTGTCGTCGGCTTCTTAGGGGGAAGTCGCGATACTGTGGGACACTTAATTAGAAGAACTCAGGCTTTGGGGCATATTGTCGTCAAACTCTATTCGAGGACCCTGCGGCATTGGAAAAGTTGTGTATTACACGTGGCAAGCTGCGACGACGAAATGCAGGGGCCGACAACGGAAGTCCTAATAGTTGCAATGATGACTGGCAGCTAGGACCGTAGACATTGCAATGATGCTAGCTACAGCAATGACATCGCCATGGTAGTGCACTGGATTATATAGTAGCAACTCGAATGATGGCGGCAGCATCTGGCAGCAACTCTTCTGAAAGCAGCAAGACACGAAGACGATGTACAACAGCAGCCGCCACCATATCATCACCACCGGTACTGGTCACAAGCACAGCCAAGACCGCCCAGCAATCCCAAAAGCCTAAGCTGTGAAATCTGGAACCTGTGGATTGGTGTTTTCAAGCGCAAACACTGCCGCATCGGAGAACCCCTTCCCTCAGAGCTAATGTCAGCGAAACTTCGTGCAGACATCGAAGCTGTCATCTGAAGTATCGAACTTGACGGCTAGACTTGCACTTGGACTCTGTGTTGGGGCTTTATGGTAGAAGCCCAGAAGTTGGAAACGGAAACCCAGTAGCCTCAATAATCCCAGCACTATGTGTCCTTCGTCCGGTTTCCAACTTTTTGTGCTTCAGGATACGGGTTGAGGCTTCAAGGGTTTGGAGTTGATGGATTAGGGCTTAGGGCTTATGGCTTCTAGTTTAGGGTTTAGGGTTTAGGGTTTAGGGTTTAGGGTTTAGGGTTTAGGGTTTAGGGTTTAGGGTTTGACGGCCTTTCACACATCTCGTCGCGTCTTGCCCAAGGTATAGGGTTCAGGGTTTAGGGCTCAGGGTTGCGGGTTTAGGGCGATGGCTGCACTTGAAGCTTTTCGCCTCAAAATCTGCGGTCGGCGAATTCATGCGGAGAAGGCATGTGTGGAGACAAGAGACTTACTTCCCCAATAAGCCACAGAGTTTCCGATTCCTACTAAACTATAAGAACCCAACAAGTTTAAAGGTTGGATATTGGGGATATAAGGAGAGTTGCTTGTGTTTCTGAAGGGCTTCAGGTTTAGGGTTTTCCAGCTTTAGGGCTTTAGGGGTTTGAGGTTTAAGGCCTTAATTTGGTCAGGGCGCTGCAAGGGTTGGGTAACTGTGTTGTTAAGGGTTGAGGCCAAGGATGTGGTAGAATCCAGATGAGCAAAGCCCCTGCCTGGCAGGGCTTAGTGTCATGGCCCTGAGTGAATTCCGTATCCAAGGATCTTACACAAATTCATTTGGGTTTAGGATAAGGGTTTTGTGGCTTGGTATTTGGGAGAGTATATAGTATACTTGGACCCCTTAGGGCAAACCCAAAATCCTAACCTAACATCCCCACCCTTAAACCCTATACCGATATCCTAAACCCCTATACCCTAAATCCCTCAACCACTCTAGTTCGTCATGCGCCGGAACAGCCCAGGGCCGCTTTTCTAAACTTCGGGGTGTCAGGAGCAAAGTCCTTGAAAGAAGGGTTTAGGGTTTAGGGTTTAGGGTTTAGGGTTTAAGTTAGGCATGAAGGGTTGATTTGCGGTTTAGGGGTTTGGGGCTCCAACCCACATAACCGTTACAATCCAGCAATCTATCAGCCTAGATGGTCAGTCTGCGAATGCTTCGGTAGGGGGACCCAGGTCGCAAAGGCCTCAGGGTCCTACAGGGACAGTAGTAAGATTGTGGGGCAATGGGACCCTGAATATCAGGAGCGGCTAAAGCAACGAGGGAGCTACACTGGAGACTGTAGGTGTTCTAAATGCTGACGGCATCCGGCGGTGTAGGCCATGAGGCCGAGCCCGATAATACATACTTTTATAAGCTTTCGGCGTTTAGGGTAAAAGGCTCAGGGTTTAGGGTTAAACCCTGAACCCTAAACCCCGAACCCTAAGTGGAGTGTAGGGTACAGGGTTTAAAGTGAGCTTGGGGCTTTCGCCGGACATAATACATGAACCCAGACCAGCTTTGAAGCCCTTCTAGCGTAGGGTTCCTTTAAAGGGATCCTTTAAGGGTTCTATAAGGGATCTATGCTAAGGTTCTATACTAGGGGCCTTCATAATCAGAAAAGGATTTGGGGGTATCATAATAAGGGACCCCCGCAGTAGTATCGGAAATTATTGAGGCCCCTATATTACCCTGAAATCCTACCCTAAACCATGCTAAACCCAAGCCCCTGAACCCCTAACTCTCAACCCGACCCCTCATACACACCTAAACGGCACAAGCCCTAAAACGACCGTACGACTTCCAGTCTTGTCTCCTGAATGCGATTTCCTGTAGCTGCAGTAGCTTTGACAAATTGACAAACGGAGCAGCACCCCGGTAATCTGTCTCTCATGAGGGTTTCGGATTCCTTTAGAGAGCCCTGAACCCTTGAAAGGAGCCCCCAAACCGCTTTTTTATCACCTAAAGGAATCCTAAACCCTCATACTATCCATTCAGGGTGCCTAGAATTGGGCTCCCTCTTCTTGTGTTCTTGGTGCTGAGAGGTTTTGGGTTTAGGGTTTAGGGTCCCTAACCCTAAACCCTAAACCCTAAACCTCTTCTTCCAAGGCTTTTGTGTTCTTGGTGCTGAGAGGCTTTGGGCATGGGAGCTTCCAGAGCTGTTGCCTCGGAGTTGGGAGGATTTGGGACTTCCATTTAGGGTTTAGGGTTTAGGGGTTTTAGGCTTAGGGTTTAGGGTTTAGGGGTTTTGGGTTGAGGGTTTAGGGTTTAGGGCTGAGGGTTGGAGGGTTTGGGGGTTTAGGGGTTCTGGGTTCAGGTGAAGGGTTGGAAGCGTCAGTTCGGGGAGCTTCTAACCGAATCATGACATTCCCGAACATGCGGCCATGGCCTGGGCAATTTTTCTCTACCACGGGCCTTCATAAGCACAGAAATTGGGATTCAGGATACCAATCGCCCGAAACTCCAAACAAGATTCGGGTAAGCCAAACCCGATACTTTCTCATAAAGGGCAGCTGGCTGGGCGTTTACGGTTGGCTTGAAGACTTCAAGGACTTAAAATTCTACTTCTGCTCTGCACTCTTTTACAAAAGAAAGAGTCAATTAAGGGGTTGTAGGCTAGTGTAGGGCGTCTTGTTTAGGGTTTCCCTTTCTTCTGGGATCCTTTTCGGGCTTGGAGGCTCTCTTGGGTGCTTCCTTGCGGGTTTCATCACGGCCCAGAGGGTCCGAACTACCCATATACTAGAAGAGGTAAGGCTTCTAGAAAAAATAAGAAATAAGCATTATGGGTTGGGAAAGTACCCCCCCCATAACACTACCTAGGACCCGTTGGGAGAGCCGGAGAGAAGATTCCCATAGGAGCTGCGCCACGAATTCGGCCAACGGTCGAGCTGTGCTTGAATACAGAAACCCTAAGCCCGGTTAGGGTTTGGGGTTTAGGGTTTAGAACGCTGCTTGTCCCTTTTTGACAGGGGTTCTTATGATACAGGATCCTAGCAACTGCGCAGGGTCTATGACGCAGCTCTCATTTTCTGAAAAGCCCATATACCACAGCTATACATCTTATTTCGAAACCCTAGCGGAGCTTTGCGCTTGGAGTTTCAATCTCTAGCCCTTGGGATTTAGGGTACCAGGGGCTGTAACAGTAGTGACCATGGTACGAATCTAGACCTACGATACACAATCAGGAACATGATCAGGGCATCATCACGATAGTCATCAGCAAACCTACCCTGACCAAAGTGATGGCAATGTAAGGAGGAGCAACATCGTGGTCGCAGAAGAGATATTGACAGGACATGCGCATGCCGAAGGAATACTATATGTGTGATCGTTCTCACGGGTGAGGGTTGGCGGTTTAGGGTTTGGGGCTTGCGTCGTGGGTTTATTTCTTGCGGGTTTTTGGGGGTGGGGGGGGGGCTTAGAAATAGGAGTTGGACAAAAGA
Organism: Symbiodinium sp. CCMP2456; assembly: GCA_905221635.1. Lineage (NCBI taxonomy): Eukaryota > Dinophyceae > Suessiales > Symbiodiniaceae > Symbiodinium > Symbiodinium sp. CCMP2456. The sequence goes on along the minus strand of CAJNDV010030913.1, from coordinate 44,415 downwards.
TCTGGTTACCTTATTGACATGCCCTTGAAACGCAACACGGATGCAGCTATTTTGGCCTCGATTTGAGGGTTCCGGTGTAGCGCAGAATTAAGAATTGCCAACATCTGACATGGAACTGCAAGTGACTCGTCCGCTTGGCACTGTTCTCTGCATGTCAGCGCCTAGAAGGCACCTACTTCGGGCTGTTCGTTAACTTATTACAGCAGAAATCTAATCTGGTTTACGTGCCTCAACACGTAGCACGGAGTTTTGTGGTATATTACGCTCTTGCTATCTAGGGATTGTAGGGGGTGGTTACTTGCAGGGTCGGGGGACTAAGTAAGTAGATACTACTTAGAGCCATGAGTGGCGTAGAAAGGGTCCTAATTTAGGTTGTCATACTTATAATACTGTATAACTCTATGAAAAATTCTTCTACTTACTAAGTCCCCTGACCCTCCAACTGCTGTCGCCACTTATTCACTTTGTCACAGTGAACCCTTTCATCCGAAGCCTTAAGCTCCCTCTTCCGAAAAACCTGAGCAAGACTAGTCAACATGAATGCAGTCCCGTAAACCCCTAAACCCTAAGCATCCCTAAACCCTTAACCCCCTAAATCCTAAACCCTAAACCCTAACCATCCCTAAATCCTTAACCCCCTAAAACCTAAACCCTAAACCCCAAACATCCCTAAATCCTAAACCCCCTAAGCCCGAAACCCGAAGGCTCAAAGGACTCAGCTCTTGATGGCTTCAAGCCATGGTACCGTAAGTTTAGGGCTTAGGGCTTCGGGGTTAATGGGGCGGGGCGGTTTAGGGTTTAGGGTTCATACCATAAGTTTCGGGTTTAGGGGTGTTAGGGGTCAGAAGGAAGGGTTTAGGGTGCAGGTTCAGGGTTTAGGGTTTATATACCACACAAGGTACCCCAACCTCAAAAAACAATACGCAGGATATATCGTACGTCCATGATTCTCGGACCCCCCCAGCTGGACGCAGAGCTTCCAACATGCCCTTATCAATCATTACTCCTTCAACCATAATCGGGAGCCCACCAAGCTTGAATGTATCTTCCAGAATTTTTGTATGGTTACATGGGTTTAGGATCTGGGGAACAGCCCCTCGCTCGTGAAACTTCTGACATCAACTTCCCCGAGGTGAGTGGCTAACCTGGTCCAACAAAGGTTCCCTTTAAGGGCTTCAATGACAAAATCTTATTGATGTGAAAATGCATTGTGCAATATGTTCATTAGTTTCCATGGTAATATAATCATGATAATATATTCCCGGATCCCCAGTTGCCTAAGAACAAAAAGGGCTCGCTAGGTATTGGGTAGCTTGTCAGGAACCTAAGACCACAAAAGAACGAAAAAGGGCTCACCGGGATATTTGCATATGGGTGCTACAAGGGTTTCCCAAAGGTTGAGGGTTTGGGGTTTAGAGTTCCTGTAGGCGTGGGGTTGAGGGCTCCTTAGTTTTAGAGTTCCTTTGAGGGTGCCTTTAGGAGTTCTTTTGGACTGGGTTCGTGTACAGGTCCGATTCAGGGTGCTTTTAAGGGTATAGGAAACCGTCTCTATTCGCGGCATGAAGGGCAAGGACACGACAGAACAAATCTCGGAGTTGGCCTTGCTACGGGTTCAAGCATGGTCTGGGACGCAGCAGTGATTGGACAAACCCACAAACTATGTAGGATTTAGGGTTTAGGTTTGTTTTCTTTTGGGAGGGGGTGGGGGGGGGGGGGTATTTCGTAGCTGAAGTACATGAGAGAAGCCCAGGGAGTAAAGCCTAAACTCCTAAACCCCAAACGCCTGCCATAGTCAAAGGGCTCAGATTCTCCACAACCACTTACCTGGGTAGATTACTACTTTCCCAAACCCGACTTATCATCTACAATATACCTATGGATCCTTTGAGCATCGAGCCTCTTTGAAGTCTTGTGACCTCATAGCACCCCGACAAAACCGTGTGCAAGCGTAAAGCCCCAAAACCCAAGTACCAAAAAAACGCGTCCTAATTACTCTCTTCTTCAGCAACCAGGCCACACAAGCTCAAACTTTTTAGGATAAACCTAATATATAAGGCCAAAAAGTGTAAAGTTCTCCCATTGGCTATCTAAGATTATGGATCCTGAGGGGAGAGTCACGACCGAGGCCACCGCGAGGCACCCCCGTGGCACCCTATCTGGCGGCCTCCGGTGGGTTCCGCGAGGCCTCGCAAACCCTAAACCCTAAATCAGGGTGAACCCTCAAGTGTGATTTCGAGGTTTAAGGCGTAATTGGGGGGTTTGGGGGGTTTATAGCGTAGAGCTCAGAGTACTTCCAGCTTCTGCCTCAGGGCGCGACTTCGGGCAGAGGGTGGGGCTTTAGGACTTCAGGTTCAAAGCTTGCGGTGTAATAGGTTTTAGGGTTTAGGGTTTAGGGTTTAGGGACATGCCATTTCTGGAGATCCCTTTGAGACCCTGTAGAAGCCCTGCAACAAGCCCCCGCACAAGCGTGTACAACACAGCCGGCATTATTGGACCACCAGTCAGCTCCCATAGACATCCTACAAGCAGCCGGAACCCTAAGGGAACCCTGTAGAGGAGCTTTCGCAGAAAGTCGGGGCCGTCACCTGGACCCATGGAAGTGACATCGGCACGCCTTGGTCGGGAGCAAGAAATACGCAGATCGGGGGATTTTGTGGGGGGTCTGTGATTTAAAGCATTCGGGGTTTCAGGGCATCGGGGTCCGTAGAATGAAGTAGGACAAGGTTTCACAGGGAGTTTAGGCGGCATTACATTTTTCTAGAGGCTTTCACGCCAGAAAGAATGTGAAGGTCTTAAAGGGCTCCGACATAAGGGCCTTAAGGGGCTTAGAGGCATAATCGGAGCCTTTGCGCACAGAGCTTGGCTTTCAGACTATATTAGGGTATCATTATCCACGGACTACTCTTCCCAGCCGTTTTACACCCTAAACTAAGACTAAACCGCAAACCCTAAAACCCAAACCCTAAACCCTCAAGCCCTGTGCGGTGAGCCCTACCTGAATTTTGGAACTGTAAACCCCGGACCTGACTATCAAGCCCTTCGACGAGCCCCATGGACTACCACCATGGAATCAGGCCCGACAGGACCATCCATCCCATGATTTTGCTCATGATTCTGGGGAACTGATTCAGGTTAGCAGTATATATAAGTGGCTGACAAAACTACGGCCCCTGTTAGGTTCGACACTATACAGTGCCATATTACGAATAGAATTGTCATGTAAGGTTCCCTCTAGGAACCACGATTGTGACAGTTGTGGGGCAGCAGGAGTGCCTAAACCCCGAAACCCCTGAAGCCCTAAGCCCTTAAATCCTAAACCCCCTAGGAAAACTCTCGACCCTAAACCCCATAAACCCTATGACCACTAAAATGCCCAAACCCCCTCAAGGTTCGTTTAGGCTCTTGGGGTTCAACAATACCGAATCATTGCATGGGGAGTGGCAATTACAATTCCAAGCTGATTTACGACGATGATTCATGATGAGATGCTGATGAAGAGATAATGACAGTGATGATGACGGTGAGGACGACGGTGGTGAGGGTGATGAACAAGAAAACAGCGTTGAGGATGTGGGTCACAACGATGTGGTGGTGATGATGGCTATGCTGGTGATGATGTTGATGGTGGCGATGAACATGGTGATGGTGGTGGTGATGACGATGACGATGCAGAGAAATGCAAGAAGGATAATTTGATGATATGACCCTGACAATGGTGGTGATGGGCACGGCAGTATCATAACGGGGTTCGAGCAAGAACGACATCAAAAGCTCTGTAGATTGCGCCCGAACGGTGCCCTGCGCGCTAAGCCCGGTGTCAACCTTCTTGACTCCCATACACCCTACTCCCTATCTAAACTCTGCAATACCGACAAATTTTCGCCTCTTTAGAATGACTTAGGTGTATGTTTTGCCTGGTCAGGGTAAACCTTACTACTTGTCCAGCCCCAGGGGAAAACGAAGGTTAAAGAAGGACGATCGTAACGAATTACCCCCCAAACATAGGTTGAAGCTTACTTACTCTACTACGAAGAAACCCTACGAAAGTTGCGAACACACTCCTTAAACCCTAAACCCTAAACCCTAAACCCTAAACCCTAAACCCTAAACCCTGAACCAATTGGGTGCACGCCCGGGCGCGAGAGCGTGAGCGGATAGCGGCGGATACGCGAGGCCTTGTAGTCGGGGGCTTGTGATTCGAACAAAAACTTGTTTAGGGTTTAGGGTTTAGGGTTTAGGGTTTAGGGTTTAGGGTTCCCAAAAGGTTCGAAGTACCTATATAGTCTTTTTTTCGTCTAAAATAGTGGAATGTAATTAGCGTTTCTTATAGTCTTTTAGTCTTTAGTCTTCCTAGTCGAATGTAGGGTTTCTTATAGTCTGATGCAGTAGAATCTAGGGCTTCTATAGTTCGAATTACGATTCTGACTTGGGGAAGCATCCCACATAACAACACCTAGGACCCCGTGGTACTGCTCTCGAAGTTAGGTTTAGGGGTTTAGGGTTTAGGGTTTAGGGGTTAAAAGGCAGGATCGTCAAGCTGAAGATCAACCCTAAACCCTAAATGGGGTCCTTGGAGAGCTGTGCGGAGTTGAGCGTTCGGGACGCGAGGAATCCCTTAGGGGCTCGACAAGTCTATCCGGGTTTTGAGGGTTTAGGGTTTAGGGCTTAGGGACGAAGATTCAAGATTCAGGGTTGAAGGCTAAGGTCTTTGGCTCGGGGTTTATGGTGTGGGGAAGATTTTGGGTTGAAGGTTCAGGGCTTTGGTTTAGAGTTTCTGGTTTGAAGAGATTCGGGGTTGAAGGTTAAGGGCTTTGGCTTAGGGTTTCTGGTTTAAACAGATTTGGGGTTGAAGCTTAAGGGCTTTGGCTTGGGGTTGTTTATGGTTCACAGGAGAAAGCGAGCTGCATTTTTACGGGGTTCCAGGCTTTTGAGACGGAACGGGTGAAATTCATAACCTCCCTAAATCATCCTAAACCCTAAGCCCTAAACCCAACACAGAGCCCTGCACAAAATTGGAACAGGGCTTATGCCGTACTTCAGCATGAATGATACAGAACCTAAAGAGCTGGTGGTTATTCAGGCTTTCCTATGAGATGATCATGAGTATTATCATTATGATTCTCGTTATTGTTATTACTACTACTTCTCTTCCTGCTATCAGTCTTAAGCTTACGGCGCCGGAATCTTTGAGTCGAAAAAGCAGTCGCAGCCAAGTCTGTGCCCCAAGCAAGGCGGGCGGGAACCACGGAATCTTGCCTCCAAGAGGTGGGTTTAGGGTTTAGGGTTGCTGTAGGGTTAGCTGCTTCTGTTTGCATTATGGGGATTGGGGTTTGGGGCTAGGGCGTTTAAGGTTCAGGGCTTAGGGTTTGGGCACCTAGGTGGTTGGTCTTACTTCGGGGTCCATCAAAGCAGGTGCTTCTAAGGTTCGACAGGATTGCACCCCAGGGTTCTTGAGGTTTCTTCTCAAAAAGCTGCTTGTACATGGTCAGGGTTCAGGGTTCAGGGTTCAGGGTTCAGGGTTTAGGGTTTAGGGTTTAGGGTTTCTTCAAGGGGTGAGTTGAGCCATGGAACAGGATCCTTCGAAAGAGGGAGAGGCTTACTAGACTAGTCCCCGAGATACCGATGAAGTTCAGACCTTGGAGGGCCTCCCCAAGTAACCTCACAAAGGCTTCGGGTTCTTGGGTTTTGGGTTTAGGTTGGGTTTTAAGGTTTAGGCTTGGGGTTTTGGGTTTAGGTTGCTTCTTTTGAGCGGCTTTTGAGAATGAACATGGCTTAGGGTTTCCGGATCAGGGATCTGAATCTCGAGCAGCCCCTGGATACGATTTACAAAAACCTGGGTACGCAGATCCAAGCTGGAACCTAAACCCTAAACCCTAAACCCTAAACCCTAAACCTTAAACCCTAAACCTTAAACCGTTCCTGCCTCTAAGGGGTGTGATTGGGTCCTGACACTTGGCCATGCAACTGAAAGCGAAGAAACCCGAACCCGTGACTCGAGGTTTAGGGTTTAGGGTTTAGGACTCCTGAATCCAAACTTGAAGCTATTTAGGGTTTAGGGTTTAGGGTTTAGGGTTTAGGGTTTAGGGTTTAGGGACCTGGGAGACAGCTCCCGTAAAACAAATCCGGAGCGACACGTTCTTCAAACTTGCGCCCGGCCGTTTAATGGCTGTAGCGGTGCTGCGGCGGCCTCCGGCTATCAAAGGCTTGAATCACGGGCTGTGGGTGTTGCCGGTAACCTTTCGGCTCAAAATTAGGGTTTAGGGTTTATGGGTTTAGGGTTTTGGGCTTTAAAGTGTAACCCTTGATGTTAAGGGGTCGGCATGGTTGAGAGTTCCAGCTGTGGGGGAAAGTAAAGGCCCGGATGATTAGTTTAGGATTTAGGGCTTAGTTTACGGGGGTGCGGTTCATAAGTATCCTGCGCGCTAAACCCCTAACATTTCGACTGGTAGTTCATTGTCGGGGCCTTCCCCCTCAATAATAAGCGAATATGGTAAATGACCCAAAAGGGGAACTAGGTTCAGATAGGTTTGAGGTTTGGGGCTCAGGGTATAGGGTATTGAAAGGGAAGTAGGTTCACATGGCTATAACATGCCCTTCACAATCCCAAGCTTCGAAGTCTTTTCCCCTGAAAGAGAGCTCCTGTGGTCCCTGGATACCTCTCTCCGTCAATAACCGAGTCTAAAAAAGTTGGAACTTTCTAATATAGACCAGATATATAAGGCCAAAAAGCTTAAAGTTCTCCTATTGGCTAAGTAAGATACTTGGGATATAACGACGGGTAGCTCAACCTTCGCCTGGGAGGTGTCTGCAGGCGACAATTCCTGTAAATGAAACAAAGCTGCGTAGCAATGCCAGTGCTACTGCCAGTGGTATCCGTTAGTTCCCCGGTCGCATAGGTGACTTCTACACCAGAACTACAAACTAATCCAAGAATCAGAACGAGAGGACATGGAGATCGACCCCCCGAATGCAGGGCGCATGTCTCAGAGCCATTTTCTCCCATGCATAGAACCGGTATCAGCAGCGAGTAAGCGCAAGGTGCCTGTCCGAAGGACACTTCTACACTGAGATCGAAAAAGGGTCATCACCGACACTGAATGCAACATATCCTAAACATCCAAGCCTATACGCACTGAAGTCGCCGTCTTGTCAGACCCTTGCGAAACCGTGAGGTTTACACAGTCAGTGAGCGGCTCAAACCTTTTAACCCAGATTAAAACCTCGGTCAGGGGCACTTTTTGCCTCAACCACTTAAGTTGCAAATCTTGCGCCCCTAACTTCCTGCGCCTTAGCTAAACCGTAGATCGTAACCCAAATCGACCGCAAGCTCAGCGCTCAAAGCAGCTGCCCCAGTGACAGATCAAGCGGCTTGCCTTTGTGCGACTGGTATCAGGGTTTTAACTCTAAATGCTAAATTGGCATTTAGAGTTTAAGGTTGGGAGCTTCTTGAATTTAACGTTCCTGGTCGAGGGTCTAGGTGTAGGATTTGGGTCTTGGGTGATGCAGGAATTGAGGCTTGAGGTGGTGAGCTTCCATACAATCACGAAGTATGTGGGGACCATTAGGTGATACTATTTCATGTTACTTCCATAGTAGGTTGGCTGGCCTCCTATGTGATCACTGCTCTTGACGCGAAGCACTCTGCTTGTACAACCCACGAACCTCGACATCGGCCAAATGTCGATTTGGTGCTGACCAGTTTCCCTTCTTGGGAAGCTGGTTATCGTCAGAAGCCAGCAAGTGGAACCTGACACTCTAAACTCAAAAAGAAGTGAACCCGAGACCCCTAAACCCAGAGCCCTTGCAGAAACCGTATAGACAAGGGTAGCAATGAAACCCAAATCGCCTTGGGAACCCTTCTAGAAAACAGAACCCAAAAAGACCTCTGAGAGCAACCCCTGAAGAACCCGTGAAGGCCATATACCCTGAACCCCGAAACCCTCAACACCCTTATAACCCTGAACCCTTCGAACCCCTTACAGAAGCCCGCAAAAAATAAGTAAACCCGTGTATATTCCATATTTTGATGCCCTGTAGATCCCTGGAAGAAACCAGTACAGAAAAACCCTAATCCCCAACACTCAAAAACCTTGTAGAACACTCACAGAGCCCCTATGCATCCCGTAAAGGAACCGCTGACCTCCGAAACCCAGGAACGTGGTCGAGTCACAGCTTCTCAGCGAGCTTCGCCAGCGCGGCAAAGTCCGGCTCCTGTGGGTTCAAGTACGGTAGGAGACCTATCCCTAACCCTCCAGGTACCTACTATATAGGGTGCTGGAGCCCCTAAGGCCCTATATAGTAGGTACCTGGCGGGTTAGGATTTACTATGCTTTCAACATTTTGCTGTAACGTATAAGGAATTCCGGCACCAATCATCCTAAACCCATGTTGAAAACTTTCTGGGGTTCGCTGCAAGCAGGGCTATGAGGGTTTCACCGGGTTTGGGTCGGATTTTCGACTTCTCGAAGTCCCGGAGCAAAACAACTAACAGACAGAGGGACTTTTCACAAGCGGCTAACGCTCATGATCTTACACTCTTAGAACCGAGGACCTGAAGACAGGAGGAGCAGGGGATTCTGGGCTTCTCGGAGTGTTGGGATGATGTAAAGTTTAGGGTTTAGGGTTTAGGGTTTAGGGACTGGGTTTCAAAGCGTGTAGGACTTAAAAGGCTTCAGGTATTAGGATTTAGGGTTTTGGGCTTTCAAGGTTCAGGGCTCAGTGTTTACGGACAAGCCTTTGTAGGCACTATGATACGGCTAAAGCTCGTGCAGATTGGAAGATATCTGCATGACATGGGTTCTACAAGCACTGTGCATATACTACAATTATGTGGGTCCTATAGAGGGATAGCACCACTAACTGCAGCAATGATTCGCCGAAAGAAAATCCGAGTAACCCCAAAGTAGAAGCCAGAAATTCGGAACAACACTATCCTCATGCTCCTCAGGTAATGTACAGGGAATCCAAGCACTAATCATCCTGAACCCATGTTCCTGAACCTTGACCCCTAACCCAAAACCCAAACCCAAAACTGCCCAAACCCGATACCCAAAACCCTGAACCTTAAGCCCAAAGCCTAAACCGTAAACTCTGAACATGTCTGCACCCTGAACCCGAAACCCTAAACCCTGAAGCCCAGACCCGAATCCGAAACCAACAACCCTAAACCCTATAAACCCTGGAACCCCTAAACCTCTAAACCTAAAGCCTAAACCCCTAAACCCCTAAACCTAAACCCCAAACCCCTCAAACCTTAAAACCCTAAACCCTAAAACCCCAAACCCCTAACCCCTAAACCCTAAACGCCCTAAACCCCAACCCCAAACCCGAAGCCCTACGGCTCTCCTCTGAACCGATAGGCGGTGCCTTTGGCCACATGGCCTCCGCTGCATGGGAAGCTGGCTTTCGGGGCTTCGAGGGCTTTGTTCAAGGGTTTTGGGGTTTGGGGTTTAGGGTTTGGGGCTTGGGGTTGTAGAGGGCTTCTGAGGGACTTCTGGCGCGTCTGATGGCTTATTGCTGAAAGAGGCTGAGGGGTGTAGGGCGTATGGCTTATCAGGTGTAGAAAGTGCACAGCTTCCGTTGTAGGGTCCGGGGGGCTCGGACACTTAGGCGCTCTTTGTGGCCAGTACAGTGCTTGGGGTTCTACGGACCTCGACACGTGTCCTGATGACTCATTCCAAAACCTATTATGTAAAAACCATGAGCCCTGTACAACCCCGGTTTTGCGATCAGAGCTGAAAAGTATCACGAGCCAAACGGCTGTGCTCGCTTCAAGCAAGCTCTTAGACTATAGGTTTCGAAGGGTAGGCATAATCGAGTATAAGCGATTCATGATCAGTATAACTGTACATTACCGCAGAAATCTATGCTAGAGCATGATCATAGTCATAAACTATAGTACAAGTATACCTTTATAATATAGATCCTTCTGTCTTATGTTGACCCAACTATATTCAGCCCTGCCCACCAGCATGCTTCGACCACCGTCGCCAGGCGTGCGGGGAATCACATGGATGTGCACATGAGGCACCTGGCAGCAAGGACCCTTAAGGGTTTAGGCTTTGGGTTTAGGGCTTAGGGTCTAGAG